>JAMKQA010078881.1:0-10021 GCA_024699735.1 Posidonia australis
ATCCCATATGAAAATGGTTTTATTAGAGCCACCACCAATGAAAAATATATATTTGTGGTAAGGAAATCATTTTTGAACAATAGAGTAACTCACAAAGCTAAGAAATAAAAAATGATGTGGGTTCCCAAAAACTTACTTGCATCTCATGATGCAGGGAAAACATGAACTCAAAATGGATCCTAGAAAGGGGATGCTCCCGACACATGAGAGGGGACCATAGTCTCTTAAGTACATTGAGTACTAAGGAAGATGGAGCAGTCACTTTTGGGGATAATGCTAAGGGAAGGATTGTGGGAATAGGAAATGTAGGTAATCCTCTGAATTCTTCTATTGAAAATGTATTACTTGTAGATGGCCTTAAACATAACTTGATAAGTATTAGTCAATTATGTGATATAGGTTATAAAGTTATGTTTGATAAAAATGAATGCACAATTATTGATAGTAAAACAATTGTAATCATATTCACTGGAAAAAGAAAGAATAATGTATATAAAATAAAAATGTAACAAGAGATTTTGACACATCAAGCAACTGTATGGCATATCGAAGAACAAGACACTAGTCAGCTGGAAGCAGATTATTTTTCGGCACTCCGACGATTTTCGGAATACCGAATTAGTAATTTTCGACATACCAAATAGATTTTTCGGTATACCGATCTAGACGCAAAAATAGAAATCAGGGCTAAAACGACATTCCAAATCTTGGACGTCATTGCGATCTACTAGCCATTACAAAACGTTGCACTAGCCGATAGACACAACATTACAAGGCTCAAGCTCTATATATAGCAACTCTACATGGTAAGAAGGAGAATATACACACATACTTGCTTACTCTTGGTTGTACAAGCTATAGAAGAGCAACATTTCCATTCTTACTCCCACAAACTTAAGTTGTAAAGTGAGATCTTGTACTGAATTGTGTGAGTTGTACTTAAGAGCAATCTTCATTTTGTAAAGTGAGAAAGAAAAGGAGGCTCTTGTTTCTTCGATCGAAAGCGAGAAGTAGGAGGAGCCAATTTTGGATTGGTAGGACTACCAACAGAAGTAAGTTTTCAATTTAAGTTTAAGGAAAATTCTAAAGGAAATTTTTGAGGAGTAGATTAGATCAGGGTTGATTGAACCAATATAAATTCTGTGTCCATTTCATTGTCTCTCATTTTATTTCTTTGCTTGAATTCATATTTTATCTTTGTTATTTAGCAATTTACTTGAAGAAAATCAAAAAGAGATAAATACTAAGCTAAATTTAAAAAAATTCTCTATTCATCTCCTCTAGAGAAGCCAATTGATTCAATAAATGGTATTAGAGCCAAGTTATCTAGGTTATAAGATTTAAAATATCTTCTAGATAAACTATGGCATCTTCTAGCAATAATTTAATTCATAGACAAACATTAATAGACTCTCATTCTTTGATGAACTAAACAACTATTGGAAATGTAGAATGGTAATCTACTTGAAATCTATAAACTATGAACTTTAGGATATTGTAGTGAATGGATTTGCCTAAAATACTAAAAATTATAAGGAATTGAATGAAGAAGAAAAGAAAATGCACAATTAGATGTTAAGGGGTTAAATATCTTATTTTGTGCAATAAATCAAGAACAATTTAATAGAATATCAAATTGTATTACATCTCATGATGCATGGCATACTTTGGAAGTTATACATGAAGGAACCAATCAAGTTAAAGAGACAAAAATTAACATATTACTCATAAATATGAATTGTTTAAAATGAAACAAAATGAATCAATAAGTGATATGTTTACTAGATTTAATGAGACTATCAACTCCATAAAATCTCTAAGCAAGAATTTTTCTCAAAGTAATCTTGTGAGGAAAATTCTTCAATCTCTCATCTCCAATTGGAAAAAGAAGACCGCCGTCATAGAGGAAGCCAAGGATTTATCAACATACTGTTTAGAAGACTTGATTAGAAACTTGACATCATATGAAGTGCAACTAAAAGAAAAGGAAAAAGAGAAGGAAGAAGTAGAAACTCCTAAGAAAAAGTCCATAGCTTTAAAAGTCATCTCAGATTCCAAAGATTTTGAAAATGATGACGATATAGCTCTACTAATAAGAAGATCTAAGCAATTTATAAAAAGAGGAAATTTTCGAAAGAAATGGAATAAAAATCAAGAAAAATAAAAAATAAAAAAAAGAATTATAAGTCAAGTAAGAAGAAAGCCCTCCAAGCTATATGGGATGAGAGTGACTCATTTTCGGGTAATGAATCCTCTTCCGATGGTGAGCATGCCAATATGTGCTTCATGGCACTAGATAAAGAAATTTTCTCATCTTCTATGGAAGACATCAACATGGATGAACTCTTATATGCTTTCAATGAGTCATATGACAAATACAAAACTTTAAAAATAAAATCTAAATTCATGAACCAAACCATTGAAAACTTAACTCAAGAAAATGAATCTTTAATCATAGAAGGGAAAAAATAATTGAAGAAAATGCAAACTTGGACAACAAAAATATTGAGTGAAATTTGAGCATGGATCACATGAAATATAAAATAAAAATCTAGAGAAAGACATAATCATGTTAAAAACAAAGAGTAATGATCTACTCAACACTGTAACAAAGTTCACAAAAGGAAAAGAGAACTTGGATAAACTTTTATCAAGTCAAAGATATTCTTTAAACAAATATAGACTTGATTTCTTTAAATTCAATGATACACCTTATGAAAATGGATTCATAAAAGCAATTACAAATGAGAAATATATTTTTATTGTACAGAAACATCCCAAATGATTTGACAAAAATCAAAATAAAACAAAAGGAATAAAAAGGAAGATCAATGTAATGTGGGTTCCTAAGACTTTGTTTGCATTTCATGATGTAAGAAAATCATAAACTCAAAGTGGATTCTAGACAGTGGATGCTTCCGATACATGATCGAAGATCGTAGTCTCCTTTGCACTTTGAGCTCAAAAGAGGATGAAACTGTCACATTTGGTGATAACGCTAAAGGAAGAATAGTTGAAATAGGGAATGTATGTAATCCTGATAACCCTTCTATTAAAAATATTTTGTTGGTAGATGGATTTAAACATAATTTGATTAGCATTAATCAATTGTGTGATGTAGGTTATAAAATAATATTTGATAAAACGGAATGTACTATAATTGATTCAAACACAACTGAAATCATATTCACTGGAAAAAGGAAAAATAATGTTTATAAAATAAAAATCTCATATAAACCAAATATGACTATATCATGTCTTGCCTCTTCAAATGATGCTCATTGGCTATGGTATAGGAGATTTGGCCGTGCAAGTACGGGTCAATTGTCGAAATTGTCCAAAGATGACCTTGTGATTGGATACCAAAAATTGGCTTTAAGAAAGAAAAATTGTGTGATGCTTATCAATATGGAAAACAAGTCAAAACGTCCTTCAAAACAAAAAAACATGATTTCTGCTACTAAACCTTTGGAATTAATTTATTGGATTTGTTTGGACCTAGTAGAACATTGAGTCTTGGTGGAAAGAGATATATTTTTGTTATTGTTGATGATTTTTCACGATTTGAGTTTTATTTTTAGCAAATAAAAATGATGCTTTTCTTGAATTTGAAAACTTTTGAAAAAAGCTACAAATTGGAAAAGGATTAAAAATTATCAAAATAAGAAGTGATCTTGGTGGTGAGTTTGAAAAAGATGAGTTTGAAATTTTTTGTGAATTAAATGGATGTGAACACAATTTTTTGTGAATTAAATGATGAGTTTTCCATGGTTTATGCTTAGGTTTATCTTAATTTATTTTTATTTATTTTATTAATATTATTTTCTAGGTTTGGTGTTGATTTTATTTGCTTAGGTCAGATGGTGGTTGGGTTTTATTTTTAGGCATTTTATTATTTATTTTCTTAGGTTTGGTTTAGATTTGTTTTTATTATATATTTTGCTTTTTAGGTTTGGTATTATTCTTGGTTTAGGTTGGTTCTAGTTTATTTTATTTTTTAGGTTTTATGTTTAGGTTAGTTTTAGCTTATTTTTATCTATTTTGATCTTTGTTTTAGTTTAGTTTTTGTGGGGCGAAATGGGTTTATGGTCAGACCTATGGTGTTTGGTTTGGACCTAGACTACTAGTTTGGATTTTAGGATGGGTTTTGGCTTGTTTTTGGGTTTAAAGGGTTAGGTTGGGTCCACCGCAGCTAGAGCTTGATTCAGGAGATTCGCCACCAAGTGATTGTAAAATCGAGTGTCTACGTTGGGTGCAACAAGTGGTAGAGCCAGCAAACAAGACAGAGAAGAAGAGGAGGACAACATCGACATCGATATTGACATCGACACTATAGGAGGAGTTGGAAGAATTGAAAGTAATAGTTCAGAGAAGATCTTAAGTGTGTTTATTTGGTAGTTCAACAAACTTTCATCTACTAGAAGCTCAAGTGAAGGTTTATTTTTTGGGGTTTTTTATTAGCTTAATTTTTAGGACTTTCGATCATGTTTCGTCATATTAGGGTTTTTTGAGACTTTCAATCATATTTGATGTTTTGATATGTTAGGGTTTTCCTGGACTTTCGATCATGCTTGATGCTTTGATATGTTAAGATTTTTGAGACTGATTAGCATATTATTGTTATATATTTCATTTCTATATTTATCTATTTTGTATATAAATAATGCTATTTGAGGGATTTTGTGTAAATATCATTGGAACCTGAGGATTTAAATGAATTGGAAAAAGGAAGAAAGGGTAAAGAATAAAAGCTAAAAAAGAATTCAAAATCAGTCAAAGATATTTTGAAGCAGAAAAAAAATTCGAACAAAAATATCTAGAACTACGTTAAGGAGTCAAATGCACATTTTCCACATGTATCGATACTGAGAATAATATTAGCTAACGAATTGACCAAGTCAGAGCTCATTTTGGCTGACGTAGACGCCTCCTAAGCACCCAAATGAACATCTGACTTGACAGGCACTAGAATAGGATATTTTTGACTCAGTTTTTAGCGATTACAATTCTAAGTTGTAATCTTAGGATTGAGCAATAAAAGTTTATTTTTTTCTTCTTCAATTATGGCCTTTATTCTAAGTTTTTTGTTCAAGTTTTCATTCTCAGTTATCTTTACGTGCAACTAATTTTTAGATTTAGGATTTAAATGATGTTCATGTAATTTCAAAATATTGTGATTAAATTCCTCTTCGTATTCTCATACTTAAATGCTATGGTTACTTATGTTAGATGTATGTTGTATAAATCTCTATAATGTCCATAAATTTTGATAGATTAATATTGATTATATCTTTTTAGTTTATGTTTCGGAAAGAATAATTAGGGATCATCCGTATAATTATATATTTAAAGTATATTATTTGATTTAGTTTGATTTATGTGTTTATATCTAGTACTTAATAATCTATGGTGCATTGCATCTAGATTATACTTATTAGAATAAAGACTATTGAGTTAGACTATTGTGATTAGGAAGAGAGATAGAGAGTTGTTTTAAGCATGCAACTATATTTACATAAATGGATTCGAAAACTCTAGTTCTCTTTTATTCTGAAGTTTTCTTAAGTATTTAAAATCAATAAACTTCTAAATCTGAATTTTTATTCCATTATTAATTAAGAAATAAACTATACTATTACATTATTCCCCATGGGATCGACCCGTACTTGCATACGTACTACAAAATATGTCGTGTAGTTGCAGTTAATTAAAACATATATATCAAGTTTTTGACATCGTTGTCATGTAATAGTGTTTTATAACATTAATTTGTTATTAGTTATTTCTATGTTTCTGTTTTTATCTAAAAAAAATAAGGATATTTACTTCGTTTTTATCATTTTTTAGGAACATAGTTGGAGATTTAAAAGAGAGATACAGCAAAACTTTCCATTTCCCAGGAAGCAGCAGCACCTCCCATGCGCTAGGTTAGACTTTTTTGGATATTTTATCTCAAATTGTTTTGGATTTTTTCTAAAATCCTGTTTTAGAGTTTATATCTTGCTACGATTTTTGGATTCTTTTTCTTAATCACTAATTTAATATCAACCCTCAACTTGAACCAAATAAAAGATTTCATAACAAGATAGAAATCTACTTTTTAATACATTCATCATTTAAGCTTGTAGTTAGAGTTGGGTCATCATTTAAGTACGTATTCTCCTACTTCATTAGTCTACAAACAACAAAAGAAAACATCAAGTAATGATCTAAGCGTTAAATAAAATCAAGTAGACATTGACCCTTAGGATTTGAAATTTATAGGACAAGAGAACCTAAGAGTGATTCAAAATTTAAAATTCTTTTTCTACTTTGTGTCTAAAAAAGTAGTTCACAAAATTAAGCTTTAAAAGACAAATGATTATTTAATTAAGCCTATTGCTCAAACACACGGAGCCTTCCACTTCACTCCACTGATCTGCTCGATTAGATTAGAGAAGTTTGATTTAAGAATCTTAAAGATTAACTTAAAAAGTTAGGAGTTGTTTAAATTTTAAGTCAACTATAGAATTTAGATATATGCAACTTATGTGATTAGATTTGGCATTTTTCTCCTTTATCTTTAATCTCCTCATCTATTGAGTTCTTATTTTCTCATCTTTTCATCTTTTCTATTTTTATTACATTTTGTTTCATTTTTTTTAAAAGGATAGAATTTTAAAAAAGAGTCTCACTTCTACATGCACATATGGATTCATGATTCAACGCATTGTTTAATTCGTGTTGAACCTGAAGAATTCAAAATGGCTAATGAATACACAATCCACCTCTAGCCTTAGAAGTCAAATATTACCTAGTAAAATGTCAACGACAACAATTATATTGACCAGTTGTCTAGGTTCACAGGTTTAGAATCTAAAGACGCTTGCTAGTTCATCAATAAATTTGAGGAAGCGTGCAGTATGATGAAGTTACAATAATTGTCTTATGATGCACTATGGTTAAGATTCATTCTTTTTGCATTAAAAGACAATGCTAAAAAATGACTTTATAGTCTACTAACAAATTCAATCGCCACTTGGGCCAAATTTTACACTATATTCCTAAAAAAATACATTCCTATTCACAAGACCATCAAATTTGGAAATGAAATTAATTCATCTAAGCAACAAATTGGTGAGTTCTTTTGGAAATATCTTGATAGATTTAAGGATCTCTTAGCCTAGTGTCTGCACCATGGTATAGAAAAGTAAAGATTGTGCCAAATAATTTATGAAAGTTTAGATATTTTAACTAGAGTTATGCTTAAGTTTATGTGTTAGGGAGCATTTATAAAGAAAAATAAGGATGAAGCAGCATGAGAACTCCTAGGAGAATTAATTGAGAAAATAATACAGTGGAAAGTACAAATGATTAAATAATTAATAAACCCATACTCTCTAAAGGCGGTATTCATTTAATAGAGTCTTTTATAGCTATTGAAACCAAATTCAACACACTAGGTCGTAAGTTAGAAGTACTAGAGATGGAAAAGAAAACTCAGGTGAACCAAGTGTCTAACCAATTTTCTTGGTGTAAAGGTTGTCACATAGTGGATCATGTGATGGAAGAATACCCTTCAGTAGGGGATCAACCTAATTTTGAACTTGAATAATTAAATGCATCCTTTGTTAAGCCTCAAAATGACTCATATGCCCCAACATACAATCCAGGATGGAGGAATTATGCTAATTTTTCTTGGAACCTGCAACTTCATCACAGAAACAACAATTCTACTTTCTCTCAAGGCCAACAACAACACTTAAATCATTTTAGGCCTAAACAAACTATCCAGCAAGACTTCAATACAAGATCACAAGTCAACCCACTTCCAAGAATTAACAACAATGAGATGAAATTGAACACCCTGAAGAAAGACGTGGAGACCCTTTTTGATGCCAACTCTCAAACAAATACCAACATAGCTGCAAATACGCAAGCAATATCTCGAATCGCGATACAATTGAGTCAACTAGCTACGTTGGTAAGAGGTAAAGAGAAAGGAACGTTTCTGTAGACACCCCGATTTTGAAGTCACTTGGCAGTAGACTCCTTCGGTTGATGCTCTGGTCGCGACCACCAAAACCCTAGCCCACACAAGCCCAATTATGTCCACACCAGCCCACTCGACCCAATTAAAACTTAATCCAGCAAATAAAATCTATAAACCACAAAATCCAATTAAAATCCACCCAAAATCCCATAAAACCCTAATTAAATAAAATTTGGTCAAATCCATTTAAAAATCCAACAAAAAACCCTAATCCACTTAAAACCCACTTAAATCAACTTAAAATCCAATAAAATCCTAATTAATCAAATTTTTAATCTTAATCAAGTGAAAAGAAATTAAAATCCCAATTAATAAATAAGTAAACCCTAATTAATCCGAAAATCCATAAATAAACCCTAAATAACTCAAAATCCCTAAATAAACCTTAATTAAAACACAAAACCCTAATTTCAAAATAAAACCTTAAATCCCAAAATTAAAATCACAAAAAAACCCAAAAATAATAAAATCCAAAAGCTCAAATTAAAATCACTTAATTAAATTTAAAATAATAAAATTCAAAACCTAATTAAAACCATTTAATTAAACTTAAAATAATAAAACTCAAAACCTAATTTCAAAATAAAACCTTAAATCCCAAAATTAAAATCACAAAAAACCATAAAATAATAAAATCCAAAAGCTCAAATTAAAATCACTTAATTAAATTTAAAATAATAAAACCCAAACCATAATTATAATCATTCAATTAAACTTAAAATAATAAAATTGAAAACCTAATTAAAATCATTTAATTAAACTTAAAATAATAAAATTCAAAACCTAATTTAAATCATTTAATTAAACTTAAAATAATAAAATTCAAAACCTAATTAAAATCATTTAATTAAACTTAAAATAATAAAATTCAAAAACCATAATTAAAAAAAAGGAAAACAAAACAAAACAAACCAACACAAAAAAAAAAAAGGAAAAGAAAAGCCCGCGTCATTTTGAAATCAAAAACAAAAACAAAAAAGGGAAGGAATTGATTGGGGACGGGATCTCCGACGATCTGGGGGGATCGTTTTGACTGGACAACACCCAACGGCCGAGGGGGTGAGAGGAGGGGGAGGGAGAGAATTTTGGGAGTCGCCGGAACCAACCGCAACGACCAGGCCGGGCCTCCTCCGTGCCGCTCCAGCCTCCAGATCACCGCCAGCCTCACCGTCAAAGCTCCTCGCCGGAACTCGAGGTGGGGGAGGCCTCTCGGGCCTCCCTAGCGCAGCCCGCCGCCGCGGGGGAGCTCTTCGTGGCTCCCCCTTGCTTCTCCGACCGCCGCCAAAGTCTTCCACCCGCTGTGCAGTAGCCTGGAGCTCGCCGAATTTGGCACCGGCGAGGGGTCGCCGGCGATGCGCCGGCGATCTTCGAACAGAAGGATTTGTTTTTTTTCATTTGTTACTTTAAGTTTTTTGATAATTGCATTTAGGTCCATTTTCATTACTTTTAGGTCCTTTCTAATATCTAGGTCCTTTTCTTATTACTTTTCAGTCCTGGAATTTTACATTTAGGTCCCTAAGGTTTTTCTGAAACACTTTTTCTCTGGGAAAAATTTCAATTTGAATCCTGAATTCATTCAAAATCACTGTACATCATAAAAACTGAGTTTTCTTTTAAAAATTAGTTTTGTCTGTGAATTTTGCATTTTTAACCTCAGGAAACTTCGTAATTACTCTGACCAACATTAAAGCTTGATTTTTATCACAATCAGATCCTGGAATTTTGCAGAAAAGCCCCCCGAATTCACAGTAAAGCATTTTTGAACATAAAATTTACATTTTGACCCTTGGATTGTTTCTAAATCTATCATTTAAGGTTTTTAAATGTTTTCCATCATATTTTGAGCTATTTTACACCCTTGTTTTGCATTTAATCATAGAATCCACTTGCCAATCATATTTTCACTGAGATTTGATCTTTTGCCCGCATTTTTGACCACCTTTGTGCATAAGTGTGAATTTTGCACTTTAGTCCCTGACTTTTCAGGAA
>JAMKQA010078882.1:0-19504 GCA_024699735.1 Posidonia australis
CCCCCCCCCCCCCCCCCCATTTGCAAGGGAAAAGAGGATGGAGAAAAAGGAGTGAAGAAAACTTGGAAAAATTGAGAGGAGAGCCACCAAGGAGATTCCACTCAACCAGAGCAACCAGAGAGGTCTCAGATCAGAGGGGAAGCTCGGAGAGAGAAAGAAATCACATTTTAGGCCATCTCCAGTGAGCTTCGGTGGCCTCTGGCAAGCTCTGGCAGTCATCTTCACAACTTGCTCAAGTGAGCTCCCCTTAAACCTTAATTTCTTCCAATTTTGATTCCCGTGGTCCTCCTCCTCTTGCCCCAATCGATTCCTACAGTGCCAGGTGGCTGCCCTTGTCGGAATCAAGATTTCAAAGGTCACCGGACGCAATTTTCTGGCGATGTAGGTGGGGGTACGAATCCAGTGTATGATTCGTGCCCAGGCATGCATCATACTCTTAGGCCGAACCTCTCTTTGCTTCTCCGCCCCAATAGATGCTGCATCGATCACTCCGGAGGCCACCAGTAGAAGTCCACTGGAAGCATGGTTGCCATTGCCGGAGAAGAAGGGTTGAAGTAAATGCGATCCAGCACTCCACACTTCATAGCGATCCTCCGATCGTTGGGAAATGATCTCCAGCACTCCTCCAACTCACTAGAGGCTCCAGCATCACGAATCAAGCCCCGATCCGTTCTAGCAGCTGCTGTCGCCGGTGCGCCACAGCAACTCGATCGGAAGGTTAAGGGATGGCTTATTTATGGCATCTAGATGATGGAAAATCATCCTCTCCTCATCCACAACTCTCTCGGAGTCCAGAAGCGCCACGCTACAGCCACTAGGGCCACCTTCATCCTCGGTGTCGTCGCTGGAGCTTCACCGACGGCGAGGGGGGTGGGTAGCCTCCTTCGACCGTCGGATGCCTCATCAAAGCTATTGGATGCGCTCCTCTCCTTCCCTTCTTGCTCCCAGTGAGCTTTGATGCCAGATCAGGCATCAGGACGCCCCAAAAGGGCATCCCAGATGGTCGTCGATGGTGGTTCTCCGTCGTCGGCAGCCGTCACATGTTTTTTCAAATAAAAAAAAGAAAATAATAGTTTCATTTGAATAAATTCTGTGATTTTACTTTTATTACAGTTAGGTCTTTTTTTCTTACATTTAAGCACCTGCAATTGATTTTTAAATCGTTTTACTAATATTTGTTTTGGAAAATTGCGACATGACCCTTGTATCTTTTTATTAATGCTTTCCAAGCTTTAATATTTGACATAAACCCCCTAATTTTTTTTAATTCATCTTTTAGTCTAGTATTTTGCATAAAAAGCCCTGAACATTATTAAAATTGTCTTGAATGCATGATTTTCCAGAACAATTGCAAATTAGACCTTGGAGATTCAAATATTTACTCAAATGTGTTCAAAAATGCATTTTAAACCATGAACTTCATTAATTTCACACTGAATGCATATTTTCTAGGGTAAAATTAAACAATAGTGCCTGAAACTTCAAGTTTTCAAACTTAAGTCCATTTTCTTGCACATTTAACCCTAAATTACTTCAGAATTGTTTTAAACACATGTTTTACTGACAAAATTGGATATTAAACCATAAGAATCCTAATTTTGACCAAAAATGCACAGTTTTGCACATTTAACCCGTAACTTCTTCAAATTTACTTAAACTGTATTTTCTTATGTATTTTTGCTGATTTAGCCTAAGAATCTCAGCTTTCATTCAAGAAATGGGAATTTTGTTCAAAAGCCCCTTTAATTTACATTTTTCACTCACACATGCATTTTGTACATTTTATTACCATTATTCTTGCATATTTTCTCATGCCATCTTCCTTGCATCATGCATATAATTTCAACTCATTTCAAATTTGATTTGCAAATTGTATCCTGGATTTCTTCCAACTTTCACGACTTTGATTTGACTTGAATTTCCATCGCCCGAGGGCGTACATTAATAGGCTTGATAATGCTGATGTTGACCTGAATGAGGATTATTTTCTTCAATTTGATTTTCTCAGATTTCTTTGAGTTTTCGCTGATTTACGCGTCGCTTTCCGAGAATTCTCGATTTTCACAATTTTCACGATTTTCCACATCGCCCAAGGGCGTACAATAAAGTGGCATTTTCAATGCCTACATTGTCCCTTGGATTATCATTTTTTCTTTTATTCCTTTCTTCACTTTGATTTGGCGTGCTTTCGTAGTCATCTTAGGCTTGTGCATTCAAAATAGACAAGCATACACACAATAGACCATTAGCAAGCAAGAAACCTAGAAAGACCGAGTTCTTTGGGCGCATGGGGGTGCCTAACCCCTTCGCCATGCATAACAAGAATCCTTACCCTTTCTCTGGCCTGCATTGATTTGTGCAGCACATCCATTAGGCACAGAGCATGCATATGTTTTCTTTGCATGGATTTCTTTTGATTTTTTCCTTTGTGTTTGGTTTTCCTCGTCTTTCCATTAAAAGACTAGGTGGCGATTCCCTTTCCTTATCCTTTTTTTTATCTTTCCTTGGTGTTTCTAAGCCTAGTCTTCTTCTCTGGATTCACCATCTTCACCGTGATCGTATTGGGACTCCTTGTGTGCTTCCATGCACGTTGGAGAGCCATGTAGGGTTCCATTGGCATGATCACAAGTGGTCTCAGAACGGGCAAGCAATGCTTTACTAAGGAAGGCAAGGTGTAGACATGTAGATCCTCTTGGGCCACTAATGCGGTGGGTGGATAGGACTAGATGAGAGCGGAAAGTGATGAAAGGAAAGATGAGGAAGCATGGGGTCAGGATGCGACTACCGGTGCACTATGCTGGATTCTATTATTGCAAGCAAGTAAGTTGACAGATCAAGAGTGATTTTATTTGTTTAAGAAAGGAAGTATGCTTTATTGGTTAGGTGTGATTTTTTCCCTATTTTGTTTTTCATTGTTTTTGTGTTTTTTTTGTTTTGTTTGCCCTTAGCGTTTGGTGGGAAAGTTACATGCCTACTAGAGGAGGAGGACACTTCCACTTAGTTGGCCCTATAGATATTCACAAGACATGGATGGCTCTCGTGGGCGAGTGATGGTGCTTAAGCTTGCAGTGTAGGGTGGTGTGATGGACTAGGTCCATGCCAAACTCTTTGGGGTCATGCACCTGTTTTTTTGAGATCATTGATATATTTCTTTTGCTCCCTCATAGACGCATGGTTTTGCTCTATCCTTGGCTTAGTTATACTAGACACTTAGTCTAGGCTAGAGGCTTTTGTCGCAGGAGGGGGGTGCAATCCCTTGAAGGTGTGGATTTGTTAGGTGCAAGCTACCACTCCTATCCAAGGTATGCTAGTGGGTAGAGTTATGCCATGCATTTCACTATTGGGCTGACTTCTGTCTTCACCTTACTATTGATTGGCCATAACATCGTTCCCTTGAGTTTCCAACCGGTCTTGACCAGGTGCCAAAATAATGAGAGACAACCATCAAACCCTGATGATCGGAATTGTTAGATAACTGAGCCATCATAAGGAGCTTAAGAAGCCAAACTAGGTAACTGATATGCCCCCCGGGTGGATTACGGGGATCCTCAACCTGTAGAGCAGCTGACATATCCTTGATCGAGTATTGGCTCAGTGTGTCTAACCATAGGACAACTGACATGCCCCCGGTCGAGTATTGGCTTAGTGCGTCTAACCATAAGACAACTGACATGCCCTTGGTTTGACATGGATGACCCTAACCAATAAGGGCAGCTTGCATGCCCCTAGTCGAGTACTAGCTCAGTGTGTCTAACCATAGGACAGTTGTCATGCCCCTGGTTTGACATAAATGGCCCTAACTAATAAGAGTAGCCTGTATGCCCCTTGTTTAGGCGATGTTCTCCTGATCCTCCTTGGCTGAAAGCTGTCATCATGCCCTAGCTGAAAGAACTAGATTAGACTCTACGACACTTTAAGATGATGTTTATGAGAAGAATGCATGCATGTTGAATGATTGGTGGAATCCTATTAGTGCCCTCAGCATTGGAATGCATATTGCCATGTATACAAAGGAATGGTAGCTCCAAGCCCCTAGTTTTTTAAGAGGATCTCAGAAAATGCACAATTGTGTCTTGGGCACCATTCCAAACCCCACTGGACCATACTGTAGACACCCCACATGCTTGCGATGGGACTCTAAACCTAAACCCTAGTCTTAAACCCTAGTACAAAACCCTAAAACTAACTCGAAGCCGTAAAACTAACATAAATCAAATTCAAAATCCGAAACCTAATCCAAAACCCTAGAATTAATTCAAAACCCTAAAAAACTATTTCAAAACCTAATCCAAAACCCTAAACCTAATTCAAAACCTAATCCACAACTTTAGAATTAATTCAAACCCTAAACCCTAATCCAAAACCCTAACAACCTATAACAACTTCCCACTCTACTATAACAACCCTAACTACTTCCCACTCCGCCATAACAACCTTAACTACTTCCCACTCCACCATAACAACCTTAACTACTTCCCACTCCACCATAACAACCTTAACTACTTCCCACTCCAACTTAACAACCCTAACCAGTTGCCACTCTACCATAACAACCTTTAACTAACCATAACAGCCCATAACAACCTACCTAGCCATTGCAAGCCTATAAATACCCCCCCTCGCCCCCCATTTGTAAGAGAAAAAAAGGGAGGAAGGAAAGGAGAGAAAAAACTTGGAAAAATTGAGAGGAGAGTGACCAAGGTGTGTTCTCTCAACCAGAGCAACCAGAGAGGTCTAGGATTAGAGAGGAAGCTCGGAGAGACGAAGAAATCAAGTTTCAAGCCATCTCCAGCGAGCTCTGTCGACCTTCGACGGTCATCTTCACTGCCAGCTCAGGTAAGCTCCCCTTAGACTTCAATTTCCTTCAAAACTCGCTCCCTAGATCCTCCTTCTTCCCCAACCGATTCAAGTAGCACCAGGTGGCTATCCTGGCTGGAATAAAGGTTTCTGGTTTCGCCTTACGTGCTTTCCGACAACGTAGGTGGGGGAACGAATCCAGTAAGTGATTCGTGCCCTGGTTTGCTTTATCCACTCGAGACGAACCTCCTCTTGCTCCACTGATCCGCTGGACACTGCATCAAGCTCTTTGGAGGTCAACAGGAGCAACTTGTTGAAATCACGCTCCTTCACCGTCATCAGGGAAGAAGTTGAACAGTGGACCACGATCAAGCGCCTCCAGCTTCGCCGCACTTCCTCGAGCATCAGGGAACTTTCCACAGTACTCCCCCAACACTCCAGAGAAAACAAGACCACATTTCGTGCCCTAAACGGTCCCTGCAATCAAACTCGCTAGAGAGGATCGGGTCGACGGCGAGCAGGATTGGGAAGAGATGGAACGACGCTATTCTTGCCTCTGAGCTTGGGGAAGCTCTCCTCTCCACACCGCCAAGCCTCTAAAAGCCCAGAGCTGTGGTTCCAGGGCCTCCAGTGTTGCCATCTCCTCCGGGACCGTCACCGAAGCCGCGACACCGGCGAGAGAGGTGGGGAGGAGACCTAGAGCATCAAGCCCTTGATCGTTGCCGTCAGATCTCTTTCCCTTTCTTCTTTCTTGCTCCCAATGAGCTTTGATGCCAAATAAGGCATCGGGAAGCCCTGGAAGGGCATCCTGGATGGTCGTCAACGGTGGGGTATTGTCGCCGGCGATCGTCGCTTTCTAAAAATATATATATATATATTAGTATCATTTGAATAAATTCTGATATTTTACTTTTATTGCATTAAGGTCCTTCTTTTCTTACATTTAAGCCCTTGCACATGTTTTTAAAATCATTTTAATAATATTTGTTTTGGAAAATTGCAATGTGACCCTTGAACCTTTTTATTAATTTCTCCAGGCTTTAAAATTTGACATAAACCCTCTAATTAACTTTTCATTCATTTTAAGTTCAACATTTTGCACAAAAAACCCTAGACATTATTAAAATTATTGTGAATGCATTTTTTTCTGTCACAATTGCAAATTATACCCTAGAGATTCAAATATTTACTCAAATGTGTTCAAAATTGCATTTTCAACCCTGAATTTTACTGATTTTACACTGAATGCATGTTTTCTAGGGTAAATTTGCAGAACAGTCCCTAAAACTTCCGGTTTTCAAACATAAACTCTTTATCTTGCACATTTAACCCTGAATTTCTTCAGAATTGCATTAAATACATGTTTGACTGACAAAATTGCATATTGAACCCTAGGAATCCTAATTTTGACCAAAAATGCACAGTTTTTCACATTTTACCCCCAACTTCTTCAAAATTACTTAAAATGTGTTTTTCTAAGTATTTTTGCTGATTTAGCCCCAAAATCTCAGCCTTCATTCTGAATATGTGAATTTTACACAAAAGCCCTGGAATTTACTTTTTTCACTCACATATGCATTTTCTACATTTTATTACCTTTTTTCTTTCATATTTTCTAATGCCATCTTCCTTGCATCATGCACACATTTTCAACTAATTTCAAACTTGATTTTCGTATTGTTTCCTGGTTTTCTTTCGACTTTCACAACTTTGATTTGATTTGAATTTCCATTGCCTGAGGGCGTACATTAACAGGCTTGACAATGCCGACGTTGACCTGAATGACGATTATTTTCTCCAATTTGATTTTCTCGGATTTCTTCAAGTTCCTGCTGATTTGCATGACGCCTTTCGAGTATTCCCAATTTTCACAATTTTCCTCATCGCCCAAGGGCGTACAGTAAAGTGGCATTTGCAATGCCTACATTGTCCCTCGGATTATCATTTTCTTCTTTTATTCTTTTCTTCTCTTTCATTTGGCGTGTTTTCGCAATCATCTTAGGCATGTGCATTCAGAATAGACAAGTATACACACAATATACCATTAGCAAGCAGGAAACCTAAAAAGACCGAGGTCTTGGCGCATAGGGGTGCCTAACCCCTTCCCCATGTGTAACAAAAATCCTTATCCTTTCTCTGACCCACATTGATTTATGCACTACATCCATTAGGCATGGAGCATGCATATGTTTTCTTCACCTTGGTTTCTTTTGGCTTTTTCCTTTGTGTTTGGTTTTCCTCATCTTTCCATTAAATGACTAGGTGGTGACTCGTTTTCCTTATCCTTTTGTTATCTTTCTTTGGTGTTCTGAGCCTAGTCTTCATCTCCAAATTCACCATCTTCTCCGTGACTGTTTCAGGACCCCTTGTGTGCTTCCATGCACCTAGGAGAGCCATGTAGGATTCCACTGGCATGGTCACACATACCCCTGTTTTTGATTTTATTTTCTTTGTTCTTTCTCCCACATAGGCATGTGGGTTCACCCTATCCCTAGCTTGGAGGTAATAGGTGCCTGGCATGTCGTGGGGAGCTACTGTTGTTTGAAGGGTTGTCTATGTCCTTTTTGGAATATGCTTTCCAGGTGTTCACTCTGACTCCTCTCAATGATAAATTGTAGGGACAGTACTACCCGTCACACCTCTCTCTTTGTGGCTGACTTCTATCTACGACTTCTGTTTTCTAATTCCTTTATGCCCTTTCACAGATATACATTTTTGTTTTATTTCTCATGCTCTCATTCTCATCCCTAACATTTTATCTCCCTTTGGGAGGTGTAGGGTCCTTAAGCGTCTTGGATACTTCACCTAATTCACAATGAAAGGTGGCTCCCTCACTCCCTAGGTTACCTGAATAGTATCTTCCTGAGGAGGTGCTACGCATTCCCTACATCAACAAGCTTATTCCACTTATCATCACTGGGCTAAGATCCATGCATGTGATGATGATGACAATCATCTGCCTATATATGTGCATGCTGAATGGGAGTTAATATGTGTTGAGATGCAAGGATACATGAATGCAGAAAAACATTGATAAAATGAATTCATGCATGCATGGAGAAAGATGATAGTGTCACAGAGTGTGGACACACTGTTTATGATCACTGGTAGTACTTTTTCAAGTAGCATGAATTAACTAGCTCCGATTGTTCGACACGGTCCATGTCCTCCAAGATTACTGCTCCTCTAGAGAAGACTTGTTTGACTATGAATGGTCCGTGCCTGTTGGGTCAAAACTTGCCACGACAATCAGGGGGATGAATAGCTCATAAGACCAAGTCCCCTACCAAGAAACTTCTAGGTCGGACCTTCTTCTAATAAGCTTTGGCTATGCGTTTCTGATAGCATTGCGCATGATGCATAGCTTGCAATTAATGCTCATCTATCAAGTTTAGTTGAATGAAGCGGTCCTCAATCCACTCCGCCTCTTCCAACTCTACTTTTTTTAGGACATTGAGCGATGGTATGTCCACTTCTATAGGTAGGACTGCTTCCATACCATATACTAGGGAACATGGAGTTGCTCCCGTTGATGTCCGAACTGATGTTCTGTAAGCCCACGAAGCGTATGGGAGCTTGTCATGACAGTCCTTATGTGTTTCCGCCATATTTTGAAGAATGTTGGTTAGATTCTTATCGGCAGATTCCACTGCCCCATTCATCTGAGGACAGTACGGGGAGGACCTGTGATGCCTGATATGGAATTCCTGTAGGAAATCCTTGACCTTTTTTGTTGTGAAATTTGTGCCATTGTCAAAGATGATTGAATGCAGGACCTCGTACCAGGTAATGATATTGTTCCTGATGAACTTTTCAGTCACAAAGGCAATCACTGTATTGTAAGAAGCTGCCTCCACCCATTTTGTAAAGTAATCGATAGCTACCAGGATGTACTGATGTCCATTAAAAGCTACTGGGTGGATAACTCCGATAACGTCTATTTCCCAAGTTGAGAAAGGCCTGGATGACGACATGTTGTGGAGCTGCTGCAGTGGTGCATGAATGAAGTTGCCATGGACTTAACAATAGTGACATCTTCGCACAAACTAACAGCAAGCCGTCTCCATGGTTCACCAGAAATAATTTTGTAACATTATTTTCTTGGCCAATAATACCCCATTCATGTGTGGCCTACATGTCCCAACATGCACTTGCAACATTACTGTATCGGCTTCCTTTTTATCAAGACAACATTGAAGCATCTGATTGTATGACCTCCTGTATAAGTGACCAATTCCAAGCACATATTTTGAAGCTAGTCGAATCATAGTCTTTCTATCTACTGCTGATACATCTAGATGGTGACTCCCGGTTTCTAAGTAGACTTTGATGTCATGATACCATGGGAGCTCTGTTGTGGAGTCTACTTCTTCTATGCTCATGCAATGTGCCAGCTGGTCTTTGTAGGTTACTGACACTTTCACTATGTCATTCTTTGGTATGGACAATCAGGATGTGAGAGTGGCTAGCGCATCTATGTAGGCATTCTTGGCCTTATTCATAAAGGAAAAATGTATTTCCTCAAATTCGGCCATTAGCCTTAGGTGATGGTTATGGTATGACACTAGTTTCAAGTCTTTTATCCTCCAGTTACCATTAAATTATGAGATGACTAACAGGGCGTCGCCATGCACATGCAGCTTTCGTGCACCATGTTCTAATGTAGCCCGCAAGCCAAGAATACATGCCTCATACTCTGCACATTATTGCTAGATAAAAAGGTTAACTTTCGAGCAAGTGGGATCATGTGGCCTTGTAGGGTCTTCAGTACTAGACCGATGCCCATGTCCCTCCTATTAACTGCATCATAAAAGTAGAGATGCCACCACTCTTTGTCTCGTGGATCTACTGACTCATCCTGTTCCATGGCAAACAGTATATCCTCATCAAGGAACTGAGTCTACAGGGGTTGATACTGTGGCAAAGGTAAATCTGGTAAGTGATCAGCCACGGCTTGCCCCTTCATAGATTTCTGAGTGACAAAAGTGATATCAAACTAAGATATAAGCACCTACACTTGACGCAACTACCCACAAATGCGGGCTTTTGAAATAGGTATTTCATAGGATCTTGTCGACACAACAATAGAACTGTATATGACATCATGTAATGCCTCAGGCGTTGTGTGGCCTAGACGAGGGATAAGCAGACTTTTTTGATTGCATTGTACTTAACCTCGTAATCATTGAACTTTTTACTCAAATAATAAATGGCCCTCTCCTTGCAATCTGTTTCGTCATGCTGACCCAAGACTGCACCAATTGAATGTTGTGTCATTGACAAATAGAGCAATAGAAGACGCCCTGGTGTTGGAGGAACTAGGACTGGTGGCCTTACCAAGGGCTTTTTGATTTTGTCGAAAGCTTCTTGGCACTCTTCACTCCAACGGATCTGTGCGTTCTTCCTCAAGAGTTTGAAGATCGGCTCACAAATTGGTGTCAACTAGGCAATGAACCAGCTGATATACTGCAACCACCCAGCAACCCTTAGACTTCTTTTTCTGTTGTAGGAGGAGGCATCTCAATGATGGCTTTAGCCTTGTTTGGATCTACCTCGATTCCTCTTTGGCTGATGATATAACCTAGTAGCTTGCCTGATGACACACCAAATGCACACATGTTGGGGTTCAACCGCAGCTTATATTTTCACAAGTGGTTGAATAGCTTCCTTAAACAAGCAAAGTGTTCTTCAGGCTCCTTTGACATGGCTATCATAGCATCCACATAAACCTCGATGTCCTGGTGCATGAGATCATGGAACAATGTTGTCTTCGCCCTTTGATATGTGGCCCTGGCATTCTTGAGCCTAAATGGCATAACTTTGTAACAGAACACTCCCCATGGGGTGATAAAGGACGTTTTCTCCATATCCTCTTTTGCAATTTTGATTTGATTATAACCTGAGAATCCATCCATGAATGACAACAATTTGTGTCCTATAGTATTATCCATCATTACATCAACATGTAGGAGTGGAAAATCATCCTCTGGGCTTGTTTTGTTTAGGCCTCTGTAATCAATACACATTCAAACCTTACCATCTTTCATAGGCACCAGAACCACATTCGCTAACCACTCTAGGTAGAGGACGACATTTGGAAAGTTAACCTTGTGTTGCTTCATTATTTCCTCTTTCAATTTCAACAGCTACTGTGGTCGCCATCTACGCAATTTTTGTTTAACCGGCTTGACATTAGGCTTAAGCGGTAATGTGTGCACCACTGCCTAAGCGTCTAGCCCAACCATGTCAATTTAACTCCAACTGAAGATATCTGCATAATCTCGGAGGAGCTCAAAAAGTTTTGCTCAGGCCTATGTTGTGAGTCTGGCACTAATTCGCACTTCCTTGACATCTTTAGTGGTGCCAATGTTTACAAACTCAGTTTCCTCTTCTACATGCAAGTTCGGGCCTTCTACATCATCGTCATAAGGCTAGAAATCTGGTGCATCATGACTTTCTTCTTTGATTTCTGCATCATCCTCCTCTCCATATGCAATAAGTTTGGGAAGGACTTCTTATTGGTATGATGGAACCGTGTCTCCAAAGGTATACATTTCCTCAGCATTCTGCCCTTGATGATGTTTTAGAATGGTTACTATAACTCTGGTCTTCTTGTATGTACCTTTGATGATCTTAGATTCTACCATTTCGAAACATGTAGATGTACCTAGCTGTTTCACTTGCTTCACAGCCTTATTATGCAGATAACTGTTTTTACTTTTCTGGTTTTCTTGGATGGTATGTACAATGTGTGTGATAGGTGGGCAACTTTCCTCTGACTGACTGATGTGAATGCTGCCACCCACATTCTCTCCTAAGCCTAACTCAGGATCTTTTTTTTTGAACCCCACTGCTTAAGTGGGGCCTAGATTGATAGTACCACCTAGACCCGCCTCCCGGCTGATAGGAGATAATCTCCTCTGGTCTAGCATTCAATGATCTATTCTCTTCTAGGGCCATAATAGTAGACTGACCCGGTGAAATTGTCTACTCTCAATGTAGTCTGTCATTACAGCTTTCCCTTTCTATGCCTGCATTCACTTTGTGTGTCTTTCACCAATGCCACTAACTACTCCTGAAATAGGATTTCCAAATCACTGAGCATGCTGTCAACTTGTGCTACTACAGCATCCCCCTCATCTTCATTAGAAGCAAAATCCACATAGTAGGCACTAGTAGTTTCTAATACTTCAGGCGGTGATTTAAGCTGTCCCGATTGTAACCCCCTCAAAGTTGACTGATATACTGATGTTGCTACGACTGAGGCTGCTCCTGTTGAAATCGAAACTGCAGTCAGACCTGTAGGAAGGCCTTTGGTTGACTTTAAAGGTTGCAATGGCAGCATAGTGGTCCTCAGTGGAAAGCACGATGTTGAATCTGTTAGACAATCCACAACGTTTTCTTTAGAGAAGTCGTCCTCAACACATATCCACTCTGATCTGCTGATTGGTTGACTTTGTTCAAACTCTGCACGAACAAGACTCTGATTGGGATCCAGCAATCCTACACTAACAAAGTTAGTTAAACCTTGTGGAATAACAAGCTTTTAGAACTTACGATGTCTTGAGAATCCATCCTACGGTTTCAACTTGTAACCCAGTCCTTCAAAATCTTGTCTTTTCTCCATGGCAATTGGTTCAGCGATTCCTTAGCCATTCCACCTGAGAGGTGATCCTTTCTTGTACCCCCACCTACACAGACTCTTGACCATCAAGAAAGGCAAAAGCGGTCAATTGGCTGGCACACTCGAGAATCAGAATGAAATTGACTGGATCAAAGCAGTCGACACAGTATAGTATATCCGAAACAATGTCAGAAAGATACCGAAGAGACTGATTCAACCTTTTTCTTTTCAAGATTTTTCGCCATTACAACAATGATGTTGTTGCTCCAACGGAACTTAATCATTCAGTGAAGAGTTGAGGGGATAACGTGATGCTTGTGGAGCCAAGGGCGGAAAAGTAGGAGATTGAAAGATGGCTCGAGGTCAACAACATAAAACTCCACCTCGAAATGAGTAGGACCAATAATTAAAGGAATGATTAGAATCCCTAGAGCATCATGGTGCATGTTATCAAATGTCGTCAATCCTTTCGTATCTGGGGTAATGTCCATGGATTTGAATCCGACCTGATTTGCAGTTCACAAAGGGCAAACATTTAAACCGACGCCATTATTCACCAAAGTAAAAGGAATGCAAAAATTTTGGTATTGCACTATGATGAACAGGGGTTGGTTATGATTGGTCCTTGTCAGGGGGAGCTCTTAGCTAGAGAAAGAGATCACCTGTGACGCGGCTATCATCCCTACCATGCTTTCCAAGGCTAACGGTTGTATTATTGGGGAAACATGTGCGGCCTGAAAAACTCAGACAAAGGCCTATCGATGATCAACTGACATATGGATTAGGTCCCAAATGGAAATATCTGCTTTAACTTTCTTTAATTGGGCCGTGATGTCAGCTACAGGTGGGTCTATTTTGGTAACGGTGGGGTTAATTCTTGTGACAACTTCTTTAGGGATATGATTGGGAGTCTGGCTTCTTGGTTGGGAAGATAGAGTTGTGAGCTGGTAGGGCTTGTTTGCAAGAATTGAAGCCTTGTACACCTGTCCTGACTGTGTTACCTCAGCACACATTTCTGTGGCGTAATTGTAAGGCATACGATGAGTATCTTACGTCAAGTTAATGACTACAGGAGCACGGGCCTTCAATTCCACTAGGACTAGAGTTGGTTAAGTGGGTATTGGCATTTGGTGGACCAGGTCATGTTCGATTTAGCTAGTTGACTAATTGTTGATGAAGTGGATTGCATGGTAGGTTTTGCAAACTTGCGTCTTAGTGTAGCAGTTAACTAGATCATATTGATTGCAGAACTGGAAGCTTCGATAAAAGATCGACGGAATCGATAAGGACAAGGATCTGAGATGTGAAGAATGAGGAGAGAAGGGTCAAACTGTGAAGGTGCAATTTCATCAGAAGAAAGGAAACGAACACCTAAAGTTCCAGGTGCATGCTCAGGCAAGGGTCGGTTGACTATATTGCTATGTGTAGATGTAGAGGAATAAGGTGTCAGTGCAGCGGGCACGGACTCTGCCTCCTGTGTGTTGATAATGATGACCTTCTAGTCAATCAAGTCCTAAATTTCACCTCGAAATAGTTATCTGTAGAGTGCTCCATGGCTCTATGTAACTGTAGTATAAATCCACTTTAAACTACAGTAGAAGTGGGTTCGGTGGTGGGTGAACTTCCAGAAGCCTCAGGAGTGACGCCACCTTAAGGAACATGACACTCAATGGCTCAACTAGAGGAGTGTAATCCCTCTTGGGTTGTTGAGGTCATCATGGTCTTAGGTACCACCCTTGCCTTACCCGTGCGGGCTGATTGACTGGCTTAGTGGTGGTGGTGATTCATGATGTGCGTGGTGCCCTAGGTGCAGGAGTGTAGACTAATTGACTCTGTGCTGGTGAGTTCACCACACTAACTGGCATAACGAGAGCTCCAACATATGCTACAGCATTTTTGGCAGTATCCTTCTTTCGTGTGTATCCGGTGTTGGATCCATTACTACTGCCATTGTTATTACTGGTTCCTCCTGAAGCCATGGTTTCCATGGCGAATGCCGCTAATGTAGGAAAACTTCTGCTATGTAGTGAGCTCTTGATAGGGGTGATAGCTTTAATCAGGGATGCGAAGGTGGAAATGGGCTGAATGCTCAACAGGGGCCTTGTGGTTGCTGCGCTCCTCAAATTATTATCTCTATAGACTCTTTGTCAGAAGGTCTATCATGAACCTGTGAAGTGAAGACTCGCCAATGCCCGTTGTACTCCCCAAACGGTTCATGGGGCTTCTGCCTTGTCCCAACTAGGCCCTCGTGCTTTGGGACAATGTCAAGATTGAATGAATACTACTCCAGAAAAGCCTGGCTTAGGTCATTCCAAGTCTTAATGGTGGTCATATCCAAAGATGTGAACCACTTTAAAGCCGGACTTGTAGGGCTCCTTTGGAAAAGGCGAATAAGCAGCCTCTCGTCAGCTTGTAACTAAGCACGATCACCGCAATACGCCCTAAGATGTGAGATTGCTCAACCTTTCCCATTGTATTTTTCAAGCTCTGGGATGTGAAAGTTCAGAGGGAGTATAGCCTTTGGAAAGTAGTAGAGGTCTCGGAAGGTGTTAGACTGGTGATCCCCACCCTACACTTGTCGTATTGCTCTCTCCAAGTCATTCATCCTAGTGAGAAGTGCATCTGGGGTTGCTGCTAACATTGATTGTGCAGTTGGGGTGGGTCTCATGTACGTTGTATCTATGACAACCATGTGCTCCTCCAAATCTGTCATCTCGCCACCTAGTGTCGTGGTATGTTGACCAACGTACCCGTGCATGTGTGTTGTTTGTGGCAGAATGAATGCTAAGGCCTGTACCTAATGCAAGGGTGAAGAAATGATAGTATTCTGTGCTAGACGTGGTGTTGCATGTGGGAGTAACAACTACTGAACCGATTTGGTTAGGTTCATTGGTTGTTGTACTCTCGTTATCCCAATTGGCATACCACCAGTAGATGGAGGAATATGCTGTGTATTCAGTGGTAATAATACTAACAACAAGGAAGTAGCGATTGTCGTCGAAACAGTGAGAAGCTATGGCAACGACTGCGGTGGTGGTGTGACTGGTACAGCATGGAATGCCTGAGCAGGCGGAGTGGGGACCTCAGGAACAAGACAAACAGGTGTGATCAAAGTAGGATCCAGAGAAAAGGCCATGCTTTGCAGCCTTTGTGCAATGGCCAGAAGTTGCTGAGACTGCATAGTAATGGAAGCATTGGTAGCAATATCGAGGGCTAAAAGAGCAAGCAAAAGAGATGTCACAAGGGGATGGAAGTTCAAGGATCTGGCGGGTTGACTTCCTATTGATGAAGCAATCGAGAAAATGCCCTTGTGGTGGTTACAGTAATTGCCTCAGTCACGGGCTCCAGACCAATAAGTGTCTGCCAGTGTCCCGAAACTAGAGGATAGGGAACTCCATGTGCCTGGAAGTGGCTATCATTCAGTGCAAGTGTAGTGACAGATGTCATAGTAAAGGAGGAAGTAGGGGTGGAAACCGGGATCCCCTCAAGAGCAGCCGGTACAATGGTCTTTAAGGCTCGTTGAGCCATAATGGACTGCAAACGAGTGAGAATGGGACTGTGATTGCAAACTCGAGGACGCCACCTATGAGGAGCTATCATCAAGAGTGATGGATAGCTCAGGGCAAGACAATCGAGAAAATGCCTCAAGACTGAGGTCAAATAAAGGAACTCCCAGGCTCTGGCCTAAGAACTCACACACAATACTCGACACCTGATAGAGGAAAAATCCTATTGTGTTAGCGAAGAAGAAAAGGTAGAACAACAGATGAAACGAGTGAGCTATGCAATTGTTCGTTAAGGTAGTATGAATGGCACACTTGCACATGAATGCTACTAATATGCGCTCTCTCATCATGCATGTCTTGTATAGTGTTGACCACACGGGACGCACTCATGGGTTTGGATTTTGACTCTGGTCAGAAAAGTAAGGTTCTCATTCTAAATCCTGGCCAAAGCACAGGTAGTGAACAGGTGGTGCGTTGGTGGCCTCGTCTCCTACAGTAGCATGGAGCTATACCCTTTACTAACACCGACACGACCTCGGACAAGGGGGGACAAACTAGCAATATGCCCAACACCGAAGCTAGAAAATGGGCTACTAGAATTGTCCTTCGCAAATTGTAGGTGGACTCATAGGAGAAGATGCACGTCCTATATGATCAATCATGCAATATGCTTTTGTGTCTTTTATTTGCATTTTATTAAGCCAAGGGGATTGTGAGCATTTGTCTCTAGTTGTGCCTTATTATTGGTTTGTCAGAGCTTGTGTGTTTTATTTTAACCAAGAAGGTAGGCAAACATGTCTCT
Source organism: Posidonia australis (assembly GCA_024699735.1). Classification (NCBI taxonomy): domain Eukaryota; kingdom Viridiplantae; phylum Streptophyta; class Magnoliopsida; order Alismatales; family Posidoniaceae; genus Posidonia; species Posidonia australis. The sequence continues at coordinate 16,730 of JAMKQA010078882.1, forward strand.
ACTCTCCTAATCATGTAAATACAAAATGAGGCAGAAAACACACAATCATGGCATCCAAACACTCAATCAACAAGCAAAAGGCATGAGCATGGCATGTGCTAGTGTAGTGCTCACATGTAAGTGAAGAAAAGCAAGCATCATAACAAAAGGCATGAATCAAGTCATGTGCATGTGTGGTGGCATAGCACTAGTGTAAAAAGGCATGCACAGTCAAATATGTACAAACAAATAGAACAAGCAAATAAACACAATGTGTATAGACCAACAACAAGCACGAATACCCAAACGAAAGCCAGAAACTAGTTATCCCCAGCAAAGTCGCCAGTTCCTGTGACCATGCCAATGAAACCCTGCATGGCTCTCCAAGGTGCATGGAAGCACACGAGGAGTACCGATATGGTCACGGCGAAGATGGTGAATCCGAAGAAGGAGACTAGACTAGGAAACACCAACGAAAATAAGAAAAGGATAAGAAAAAGGAGTTGACACCTAGTCTTTTAATGGAAAGATGAGGAAAAACTAACACAAAAGAAAACCTAAAGAGATTGAGTAGAAGAAAACACATGCATGTTTCGTGCCTAATGGATGCAACACTTGAACATTGCGCCTGAAGAAATCGGTCTTTTTAGGTTTCCTGCTTGCTAATGATGAAGTGTGCGTATGCTTGTCTATCTCGAATGCACATGCCTAAGATCACTAAGAAAATATGCCAAATCAAAGAAAAAAATAATGAGGAAGAAAAAGACAAAAGAAAATAATCCAAGGGACAATGTAGGCATTGAAAATGCAACTTACTGTAAGCCCTTGGGCGATGAGGAAAATCGTGAAAATCGAAATATTCGAAAAGCATCTCGCAAATCAACGAAAACTTAATAAATCCGGGAAAATCAAATGGGAGAAAATAATCCTCATTCAGGTCATTGTTGCCATTTTCAAGCAAGTTAATGTACGCCCTCGGGTGATGAAAATCCAAATCAAATCAAAATCGTGAAAGTCAGAAGAAATCCGGGAAACAATGTGAAAACCAAGTTTGAAATAAATTGGAAATGCGTGCATGATGCAAAGAAGGCATGAGGATACATGTAAGAAAAAGGGTAGCAAAATGTACAAAAAAAAGCATGTGTGAAATATGTAAATTCCAGGGGCCTTTATGCATAAATCACATATCCTGAATAAAGGCTGAGATTCTGGGGCTAAATCAGCAAAAAGCTTAGGAAAACACATTTTATGTAATTTTGAAGAATTTGGGGGTTAAATGTGCGAAGCTGTACATTTTCTATCAAAATCAAGATTATTAGGGTCCAATCTTCAATTTTGTCAATAAAACATATGTTTAATGCAATTCTGAAGAAATTCATGGTCAAAAGTGCAAAATAATGTACTCATGGTTGAAAACATGAATCTTCAGGGATTTATCTACAAATTTACCCTAAAAAACATGCATTCAGTGTTCCAGATTTAAAATGCAATTCTAAACACATTTGAGTAAACATTTAAATCTCCAGGGTTTAATGTGTAACTCTGCCAAAGACTCATGCATTCAGAACAATTTCAATGAAATCTAGGGTTTTTCGTGCAAATTATGGACTCAAAATGAATGAAAAGTAAATCAGAGAGTCTTATATCAAATATTAAAGCCTGGAAAACATTAACAAAAAGGATAAGGGTCACACTGCAATTTCACAAAACAATGCATTATTAAAATAGTTAAAAACTAATGTAGGGACTTGAAAGAAAAATGAAAGGACCTAATTGCAAGAAAAGAAAAGAAAAAGAAGTTTTTTAAAAGAAACTTTTTTTTTTTAAGAAAACAACGACGGCCACCTGCAACGGAACCTCTCCGTCGATGGCCATCTAGGACACCTTTCTTGGCCTCCCCGATGCCTGATCTGGCATCCAAACCCACTGGGAGCAAGAAGGAAGAAAGAGGGAAAAATCTAGCGGCTTGGATCAGGAAGCCAACGGTTGGAGGTCTCCTCCCATTTCCCTCACCGGCGTCGCGACTCTGGTGATGGTGACGGGGAAGAAAGGGTCGTTGGAGATGGCGAAGCGACGATTCTGGGCTGTTGGAGGCTTGGGGGTGTGGAGAGGAAGAGATTCTACCACTTTGAGGTGACAAAAGGTGCTGCTCCTCCCTATCTCGATCTTGCTTGCTGTCAATCCGATCCTCTCCAACAAGCTTAACTGTGGAGGTCGTTCGGGGCTTGAGTCATGGTGATGAAGCTTTCGGAGTACAAGGGAAGAGCAGAGGAAGGTCCTTGATGCTTGGAGAGATGCGGCGAGGCTGGAGGCACCCGATCGAGACCCACTGTTCAACTTCTTCCCCGGCGATGGTCAAGGCATGTCCGGTGAGCCTCTCTTGGAGGTTTCAGAGGAGATGTTGCGGCGTCCAAAGGAGTGGAGAAGCATGAAGGGACCAAGCTTAATCAAATAGAGCACGCCAGGGCACGAATCACTCACACTTGGAAAGAGGAGCTTGCTTGAGCTCTGAATTGGATTAGTAGAGGAGGACCTAGGGAACTGAATTGGAAAGAATTTGAGCTCTGATTAGGGCCTATCTGAGTTGGCATTGATGTAGGTCACCGGAGCTCGCTAGAGGTGGCTTGAACCTTGATTTCTTCTCCTCTCTGAGCTTCCTCTCCGATCTGAGACTCCACTGGTGGCTCTGGTTGGAAGAAAACACTTTAGTTGCTCTCCTCTTAAATTTTCAAGTTTTTTTTCTCTCTTTTTTCTCCATTTTCTCTCTTGCAAATGGGGGGGGGGGGGGGGGGGGGT
>JAMKQA010078883.1:0-19639 GCA_024699735.1 Posidonia australis
AAACAAGGATTATTTTCCCCTTTTTGATTTTCTTGGATTTATCCCAATTTCCGCTGTTTTGCGAGACGCTTTCCGAGAATTTCACGATTTTCACGATTTTCCTCATCGCCTAAGGGCGTACAGTAAAGCAACATTAACAATGCCTACATTCGACCCTCGGATTAACTTTTTCCCTTTGATTTCACTTCTCCTTGATTTGGCATGTTTTCAGTCATTTTCGTGCATGAGCATATAGAATAAGCAAGCATACATTTAGCAGACCATTGACAGTAGGAAACCTAGAAAGACCAAGTTTTCTCGAGTGCATGGGGTGCCTAACCCCTTCCCCATGCGTAACCAGAATCCTTACCCTTTCTCTGGCCCGCATTCATCTTGCATTATCCATTAGGCAGGGATCACACAAGCATTCTGCATTCTGTTTTGTTTCGTGATTCTCTTGTGTTTGTTTTGGTTTTCCTCATCTTTCCATTAAAAGACTAGGTGGCAACTCCTTTCCTTATCCTTTTGTCTTCCCTTTGGTGTTTCCGAGTCTTATCTCTTCCTCCATATTCACCATTTTCATTGTGACTGTATCGGACCTCCCAGTGTGTTTCCGCACACCGAAATAAGGTTTGGTGAACCGCGCCCAGGGGTTCCACCGGCATGGTCACATCGAGCAAGTCTTATTTCCATCTAGACCTCAGACGAGGTTTAGGTGCTCTTGTCCCAGATTCACTCCAAAAGGACGAATCTCAGCAACATCTGCTCTGCTGGACTTGCTCTTGTTGAACAAGTCTTGCTTTCATCTTCTTCTAGGCCTCGTGCGAGGACTAGAGCATATTCCGCTTGGTAAGTTTTTCCCCCTCGGCTGACAAGTCTGATATCCTGTCATGCCCATACTAGTGTGCTGATAACCCTAACTATCCGATAATGAGTCTGTCAACTCACCTTCGAGCTGATATCTCAAACTATCCAATTGGCATCTGTCAGCTTGCCATCTCTTAGCCGATAAGTCTGAAACTTGTCATATCCTTTCTCGGTCGATAAGTCTGAAACTTGTCACATCCTCTATCAGTCGGTAAGTTCGAAACTTGTCATATCCTCCCTCGGTTGGTAAGTCTAAAACTTGCCATATCCTCACTCGGTCGATAAGTCTGAAACTTGCCATATCCTCCCTCGGTCGGTAAGTTCGAAACTTGCCACATCTTCCCTTCAGTCGGTAAGTCCGAAACTTGCCACATTTCCTTCTTGGTCGGTAAGTCCTAAACTTGCCACACACCCTTCTAGTCGGCAAGTCCTAAACTTGCCATTTTCCCTTCCGGTCAGTAAGTCTGAAACTTGCCACATTTTCTTCTTGGTCGATAAGTCCTAAACTTGCCACATTTCCTCTAGTCGGTAGGTCTGAAACCTACCATGCCCCATTCGATTCTTGCTTAGAGAATTTGGTATCGATGGTGCCCCCTTTTGGTCGTGCTTCAGACGGAATACACCAACCTCCTTCTGTGGACTGGTACCCTAGACTACCCGATGCACGTTTGTCAGGCTGTCTATCCAATTGGCCAGCAGGTCCGGAATCCTGTCGTGCCCCCATTCTCTTGGGCTGGTAGCCTAAAATACCCGATTGACAACCGTTACAATGTCCAAAGCAGGCTGATAACCCAAACTATCCAGTCCACGAGACCATTAACTTTATGCTTTTTGACTTTTCAGGGAGTGTTCAGGAAGCAGCGATCTCCTCCACCTATTCCCTTTTCCTTGTAAGAAGGGACGGGGTGTCTTTGTCAGCCTTGAGCATCAATCTCTGTTCCATTCGTCCCCCGACCTTGCACAGGGAGGGGAATCTGTAGACACCACACATCTATGCAATGGGACTTAACCCTAAAACCCTAGACCTAAACCATAAACCTAACCAGAAAACCCTAAAACCTAGCCTAATACCCTAAGCCCAAGACCTAGCCAATGCCCTAAACCAAACCCAAAGCCCTAAGCCTAACCATAAAACCCAGCCTAAAACCCTAACCCTATACTTAAGCCTAACCCAAAACCCTAGAATTAATCCAAAACCCTAGGATTAGTTCAAAATCCTAAATAAAATCCAAAACCTAATCCAAAACCCTAGAATTAATCCAAAACCGTAGGATTAGTTCAAAACCCTAAAAAAAAAATCCAAACCTAATCCAAAAATCCTAGAATTAATCCAAAACCCTAGGATTAGTTCAAAACCCTAATTTAAAACCCTAAATCAAACCTTAAACCCTAATCTCAAACCCTAACCACCTATAACTACTTCCCACTCCACCTTAACAACCCTAACAACTCTCCACTTCACCTCAACAACCTTAACCACTTCTCACTTCAGCTTAACAACCCTAACTACTTCCCACTTCACCTTAACAACCTTAACCACTTCCCACTTCACCTTAACCACTTCCCACTCCACCTTAACAACCTTAACCACTTCCTATTCTAACCATAACAACCAACCTAGCCATTGCAAGCCTATAAATACCCTCCATTTGCAAGAGAAAAAGAGGGGAGAAAAAGGAGAGAAAAAACTTGGAAAAATTGAGAGGAGAGCCACCAAGGTGTTTTCTCTCAACCAGAGCAACAAGAGAGGTCTCAGATCATAGGGGAAGCTCAGAAAGGAGGAAAATTCAACCTTCAGGCCATCTCCAACGAGCTCCAACAGCCAACCCCACTGCCAGCTCAGGTAAGCTCCCCTCAGACTTCAATTTCCTTCGAAACTGGTTCCCTAGGTCCTCCTCCTTCTTCCCCAACTGATTCGAGTAGCTCTAGGTGGCTCCCCTCAGAGCCACCATTCTAACACCTCCAACGTCGCCTTCTTCTCTAGGACTGTCGCCAGAGCTGCGTCGACGGTGAGGGAGATGGGAGGAGGCTTCCGACCGTCCGACGCCTGATCCAAACTGCTGAATCTTCTTCCCTTCCTATCTTCTTGCTCACAGGACGCTTGGATGCCAGATCAAACGTCGGGAGGGCCTAGGATCGTGTCCCAATCATCGTCGCCGATGAGCTCTAGATGTCGGCGATCGTTGAGTTAGTTTTAAAGTTTTTTTTTAAAAACCTTTTTCCTTTTCTTTTCTTGCAATGGTGTCCTTTTATTTTGCTTTCCAGTCCCCGCATTAATTTTTAACCTTTTTAATAATGCATTGTTTTGTGAAATTGCAGTGGAACCCCTGTAAAGTTTTAGTAATGTTTTCCATGCTTTCATATTTGACATAAACCCCTAACTTGCTTTCAATTCACCTTTAAGTCCAGTATTTTGCATAAAAAGCCCTGAACTTTATTAAAATTGTTCTGAATGCATGATTTTCTATCATAATTGCAAATTAAACCCTAGGAATTTAAATATTTGCTCAAATGTGACCAGAATATCATTTTAGACCCTAAATTTCACTGATTTCACACAGAATGCATGTTTTCTAGGGAAAATTTGCAGAACAGTCATTGGAACTTCTTGTTTCCAAACATAAACTCTTTTTCTTACACATTTGACCCTGAATTACTTCAGAATTGTTTTAAACACATGTTTCACTAGCAAAATTGCAGATTGAACCCTAGGGATCATGATTTTGCACATTTAACCCCCAACTTCTTCAAAATTACTTAAAATGTGTTTTCCTAAGTATTTTTGCTAATTTAGCCTCAAAATTTCAGCCTTAATTCTAAATATGTGAATTTTTCACCAAAGCCTCTGGAATTTACAATTTTCACTCACAGATGCATTTTACACATTTTGCACCTTTTTTCCAACTAATTTCAAATTCGATTTACACAGTGTTTCTTGAATTTATTTTGACTTTCATGATTCTGATTTGATTTGAATTTCCATCACCCGAGGGCATACATTAACAGGCTTAACAATGCCAACATTGACCCGAATGAGGATTATTTTCTCCAATTTGATTTTCTCGGATTTCTTCAAGTTTCCACAGATTTGCGTGATGTTTTCCGAGTATTCCCGATTTTCATGATTTTCCTCATCGCCCATAGGTGTACAGTAAAGAGGCATTTGCAATGCCTACATTGTCCCTTGGATTATCAGTTTTTCTTTTATTCATTTCTTCTCTTTGATTTGGCATGTTTTCACATTCACCTTAAGCATGTGCATTCAGAGTAGACAAGCATATGCACAATAGATCATTAGCAAGCAGGAAACCTAGAAAGACCGATTACTTCGGGCACATGGGGGTGCCTAACCCCATCCCCATGTGTAATAAGAATCCTTACCCTTTCTCTGACCCGCATTGATTTGTGCACTACATCCATTAGGCACGAAGCATGCATATGTTTTCTTCACCTTGATTTCTTTTGGTTTTTCCTTTGTGTTTGGTTTTCCTCGTCTTTCCATTAAAAGACTAGGTGGCGACTCCTTTCCTTATCCTTTTCTTATCTTTCCTTGGTGTTTCCGAGTCTAGTCTCCTTCTCCGGATTCACCATCTTCGTCATGACCGTATCGGGACTCCTCGTGTGCTTCAACGCACCTAGAAGAGCCGTGCAAGGTTTCACCAGCATGGTCACAGTAAGTGAACTTCGATTCAAAGTCGAGAATATCACGCCAGCGGTTAAAGGTATGACGTCGTTCGATTACATGCACCACGATGCATTGGGTCTCTTGGTCATCCCCCTCACCATTGGTCCGATTTAGTTTAGCATAGAGTTCTACGTTGTGGATCTCAAGCCTTCCTTCAATCTCTTGCTTGGGCACCCTTGGCTGCACAAGCATCAAGTTATTTCCTCGACCCTCTATCGCATGATCAAGTTCGACTGGGATGATAGCATCATTACCATCATGGTCGAGAAATTTGAGAAAGAGAGGGTCGACACTATATCTTCCATTGCCTTGCAGACTGTCCAATTTGAATCCAAGCCTTTTGATGTGTTATATCACATTAATTGGTTTGAGCTGGTTAACTTCAACCCAAACTTTGAGCATGGCTGCTACCCACCCATTTGTAGCAACCCTTGCTTGATGGTGAAGAATCTATGACACAAGTGGGGATATAAGAAAGGGGTGTCCCTCAGGTGGAACGGTTAGAGGATCATCGAGTCGATCATTGCTGTGAAGCGTAGGGATCATGAAGGCCTTCGATACGAGCAACAAAAGTCCAAACACCCGTGGAAGACAAAGTAGCACCCCATTCTCTCTGATTTGACTAACTTCGTCAGTGCAGGAATCCTTGACCCCAACTGCAGCTAAGCCATGGCAGATGCAGTGCAACAATAAGAAGCCTCACTAGATGCAAATGAGTGGATTTGCATAGAGGATTACTATTCAGATGAGGACCCCTTGTATTCAAGATGCAGTGATCTAGGCAACAATGGCAAGCACTACCTGGATTAGTACTTCTAGCACTACCTCCTCCCGTCACAATAGTAGTAGATACAATAGGCATTGTAATGTTGTCAGTTCCTTGTATAGTCCCGCCAATCTGTTTATCAACCGCAACCGTAGCTACAACACATCCATCAATCTTAGTAGTATAGTCTGCCAATCCACCCATGACCTCAGCAGCTCATTCATAGCAATTCGACTTGATGGTGGATCAATCAGCCTGCTCCATCATGCCAACCGCTCTACCCACTTCACTACAGAGTTCACCAATAGTAGTGGCAATACCTCCACTCTTCGTCTCAATCAATCCAGCACAGATGTCACTTCCCACAATATCATCCACAAATCCACCACCTACGCCAACAAAAGGCGTAATCAATAGTCCAACTGTCCAATAGTCAATCCAACAACTAGGTGCAATAACCACATTCACGCACCTCCCAAAGAATGCGGTAGTCCTTCTAGCACCTACCCATTCTGATTCAGCTCATAGCTAGGAGCATTGTGCTAGGCGTAGAAATCATAGGCCATAGGGAGCGTGAGCTTGTGCAGGCCTACTATGTTGACCTCCCCTCCGATGAAGAGGATGGAGTAGTTGTAGAGGCCCTGGTAGACACAATGCTCTAGGACCTAGAAATTTTATTCCAAGAGTAGCTCACCATGTTAGCAGAGGATGTGGTAGAACAAGATAGAGCTAGGAATGGCAAAGCAGTGGTCATTGAGTAGAGCATAGTACCAACACCACAGGAGTCTTAGGGCCAACCAACAATCATGGTCCTCAAGGAAGAAGATTCAATCTTTACTAAACTCAGGGAGTTAATCTCCCAACAACCGAGAGGTAGGTCAAGGTGGTATCTACAACCCAAGCCTCACCATAAGCAAGGTAAGGGTCCAAAAAAAACTTTGATTTAGGCCCGACAGATAGCCTAGGCAGTGGATGTCAGAATAGCCAGTATATTGACACTCGCCCAATAAAGTCACCTCCAAGAGCCACAAAGAAGTTAGAAAATCCAGCAAGTACCTATAAAGATGTGGCAACAATGGAGAAGGCAGAGCAGCCTGGTCCATCAATGGGCTCGGAGAAAGCTAGTATAGAGGCCACCCAGTGCCACTACAGGAACACACGGATCAGCATAACCCTCCTCATGCACTACCAAGGGTAAAAATTAGAGCAGATTTTCTCTTTCAACGTTACAGATCCTACATTTGAATGAGAGATCCCGTTCGAGCTCATAACCTACGAGGAAGAGGATGACATAGGCGTAGAGGAAAATGATGAAGCGCCGTCAAAATTCTAGCCCTATGATAATGATCCAAAGGGCCCTAACCTCCATGTTGAAGAGGAGACAGAGTTAGTCAACATCGGTACAGCTGACGACGCTAAGGAAGTGTGCATCAGTGTCAAGTTGATGCCTTAGGCTAAGGTAGAGTTCATTTCTTTCCTCAAAGAGTACATAGATATCTTTGCCTAGAGTTACGATGATATGGTTGGCTTGGATGTCGAAGTAGTCGTGCACACATTGCCGCTCAAGCCTAATGTCAAGCCAGTTAAGCAAAAACTCCGGAGATGGTGACCACAGTGGCTACTTAAGCTCAAAGAAGAGATCATGAAGTAACATAAGGTATATTTTCTTATGGTCGTCCTTTATCTAGAATGGCTTGCCAACATTGTGCTAGTGCCAAAGAAGGATGGATAGGTCCGCATGTGCATAGATTACAGGGATCTTAACAAGGCGAGCCCGAAAGATGATTTCCCACTACCTTATATCGACGTCCTGGTGGACAACACTATAGGGCACTAGATGCTATCATTCATGGATGATATCTCAAGCTATAACTAGATTAGAATGGCAAAAGAGGATATGGAGAAGACATCATTTATTACCCCTTGGGGAATCTTCTACTACAAAGCGATGCCATTCAGGTTGAAGAATGCAAGTGCCACATATCAAAGGGCAATGACAACGCTTTACCATGACCTCATGTACTAAGAAGTCGAGGTGTATGTGGACGACATGATTGCCAAGTCAAGAGAGCCCGAGGATCACCTGACCTACCTGAGGAAGTTGTTTGATCGTCTGTGCAAATACAAGCTTTGGCTCAACCCCAATAAATGTGCATTCGGGGTAGCATTTGGAAAATCCTCAAATATTATGACCATATCGGTGGAACCCTGCACGACTCCAAGGTGTGTGGAAACACACGAGGAGTCTCGATATGGTCACAGCGAAGACGGTGAATATGGAGAAGGAGACTAGACTCGGAAACACCAAAGAAAGATAAGAAAAGAATAAGGAAAAGAAGTCGCCACCCAATCTTTTAATGGAAAGACGAGGAAAACCAAAGACAAAGGAAAAAACCTAAAGAAAACAATGCGAAGAAAACACACGTATTCTCCGTGCCTAATGGATGAAGTGCATAGATCAATGTGGGCCAGAAAAAGGGTAAGGATTCTTGTTACGCATGGGGAAGGTGTTAGGCATGCCTACGCGCCCGAAGAAATCGATCATTCTAGGTTTCCTGCTTGTTAATGTTCTAGTGTGTGTATACTTGTCTACCCCAAACGCACATGCCTAAGATGAATGCGAAAACATATCAAATCAAAGAGAAGAAATGAATAAAAGAGAGTTAATAAGGAAAAATAATCCAAGGGACAATGTAGGCATTGAAAATGCCACTTTACTGTATGCCCTTGGGCGATGAGGAAAATCGTGAAAATCGGAAATATTCGAAAAGCATCTCGCAAAACAGCAAAAACTTAAGAAATCTGAGAAAATCAAATGAGAGAGAATAATCCTCGTTTGGGTCCATGTCGGCATTGTCAAGCCTGTTAATGTACGCCTTCGGGTGATGAAAATCCAAATCAAATCAAAATCATGAAAATCGGAAGAAATCCAGAAAATAAGGTGAAAAACTAGTTTTGAAATAAGTTTGAAATGCATGCATGATGCAAGAAAATAAGCATGAGAATATATGCATGAAAAAAGGGAAAAAAATGTGCAAATGAAAGCATGGGTAAAATATGTAAGTTTCTAAGGGCCTCTATGCAAACATTACATGTTCCTGGGTAAAGATTGAAGTTCCCATTGTTAAATCAGCAAAAAAGTTAAAGAAAACACATTTTATGCAATTTTAGGGAAGTTAGGGGTTAAATGTGCAAAACTATGTTTTTTTAGTAAAATTAGGATTCCTAGGGTCTAATCTGTAATTTTGCCAACAAAACATGTGTTCAATGTAATTTTGAAGAAACTCAGGGCTAAATGTGCAAATTAGTGGACTCATGGATGAAAATATAAATTTCCAAGGTCTGATTTGCAAATGTTCCATAAAAACATGCGTTCAATGTAATTTTGGAGGAATTCAGTGCTTAACATGAAAATCTATGCACTTTTTTTAGTAAAAACATGAATCTCCAGGGTTTGGTTTGCAAATGTGCTAAAAAATCATATTTTTAGTGCAATTTTAGTGAAGTTCAGGGTTTTATGTGCAAATTAGTGGACTTAAGGTGAAAGAAAACTAAATCAGAGGGTTTATGTCAAAATTTAAAGCCTAAGAAATAGTAAAAGAAAAACACAAGGACTACACTACAAATTTACCAAATCGAAACATTATTAAAAATGATTTACAAATAAATGCAAGGACTGATATGCAAAATAAAAGGTCCTAAATGCAAGAAACAGAAAACTAAAGGAATTTTTTTAAAAGAAGCTTTTAAAAACAATCAACGGTCCTTGGCGACAACCATTTGGAAAGCCATCCAAGGCTTCCCCAATGCCTGATCTGCCATCCAAACTGAGGAAAGCAAGAGGGAAGAGAGGGGAGGAGATCCATCGGCTCCAATCGGACGTCCAGTGGCTGGAAGTTTCCTCCCACCACCCTCGTCGGTGTCTTAACTCCGATGACGGGCCTAGAGAAGACAAAGCCACTAGAGGCGATGGAACTGCAGTCCAAGGTTCCAAGAAGGTTGACGACGTGGGGAGGGGAGTTTTCCATCATTTGGAGGCAAGAAATGCAACACATACTCCTCTCCTGACCAAGCTCACCGTCGTCTCCAGCGACGTCGATTGTGGGGCACAATCGAGGCTCGAAGTGGGGTTCTGAAGCTTCCAGAGTCCAAAGGGAATGGAGAGGGAGGTGCTCCAATGATCAGAGTGGAGCTACGCCACACGAGATGTGCGATCGAACTTTACCAGAGGTCGTCTTCTCCAGCAACGGCGGGGCTGCATCTGGCGAGCTGCTTCCAGTGGCTTCCAGGGGGCTACGCGGCTTCCAAAGTGAAGGAGAAGCAATGAGGGATCTAGCCTAGCTACTCCACACACACCAGAACACGAATCACTCAGTGGATTCGTGCTCCCACCTCTCTCGCCGGAAAAATGGGTCCAGTGACCCATAAACACTGAAATTTCGACCAGAAAGCTTCCATTCTCCACTGGAATAACTCCAGGGAGATTAAGGAAGATCTAGGGGAAGAAATGGAAGCGAATTGGGCTTGATGAGTGGCTTACCTGAGCTGGTAGTAGGTGTGGACTGCTTGTCGTCGCTGGAGCTCGCCGGAGACGATGGCCAAAGCTCTAAACTGCCCCTCCTCCAAGCCTCCTCAGTGGTCTAAAGCTCCTCTATTGCTCTAGTTTGAGTGATCTCCTCTTGGTTTCTCTCCTATCAAGCTTTTCCCCCACTTTTCAAGCTTCTTTTCCCCCCATTTTCTCTTGCAAATGAGGGTATTTATAGGCTTGCAATGGCTAGGTTGTTTTGGTTGTTATGAGTAGTTTGTTGAGATTGTTATAGGTTGTTAGGATGGAGGGGAAAGTGGTTGGGATTTATTTAGGTGGTTATAGCTTGTTATAGGTTGTTAAGATGGAGTGGGAAGTTATTAGGGTTTGTTTATGTGGTTAAGTTTGTTATAGGTTGTTATGATGGAGTGGGAAGTAGTTAGGGTTTGTTAAGCTAGGTTTAGGGCCTTGGATTAAGGTTTAAGCTAGGTTTAGGGTTTTGGACTAGGGTTTAGGATAAGGGTTTAAGCTAGGTTTAGGATTTTGGATTAAGATTTAGGCTAGGTTTAGGATTTTGGATTAGGGTTTAGGCTAGGTTTAGGGTTTTGGATTAGGGTTTTGGCTAGGTTTTGGGTTTTGAATTAGGATTTAGGCTAGTTTTTGTGGATGAAATTAGGTTAAGATGTCAAGCTGGTCTTGGGGAAAAGTGATTGAGAGTCCAACAACCAAAAGTCCATTCCAAAGAAACCTACCTACAATCCTGCAAAATTGGGGTATTTATAGATATATTATCAACCAAAGGGGAATCGAGGTCGATCCTGGCAAGGCAAGAGATATCATTAGCATGCCTCCCCCCACTACAAAGAAGGAAGTCCGAGGGCAACTAGGGCAACTACAATACATCAACTGGTTCATTGCCCAGCTTATACCAATCTGCGAACCAATCTTTAAGCTCCTAAGGAAGAATGCCCTAATCAGCTAGGGTGAGGAGTGCCAAGTAGCTTTTGATAAGATCAAACAACTTCTCACGAGGCCTCCAGTTTTGGTTCCACCAGTACCAAGGCGGTCGCTACTCCTCTACTTATCAATGACATAGCATTCCATAGGTGCAGTCTTGGGCCAACATGACAAGTCAGGTCGCAAGGAGAGAGCTATTTAATAACTGAGCAAAAAGTTCAATGATTGTGAAACCAAGTACACCACAATCAAGAAAGTCTGCCTATCTCTTGTCAGGGCTACACAATGCCTGAGGCATTATATGATGGTGTATCCTATCTTGCTCTTATAATGCCATGATCTAATGAAATACTTGTTCCAAAAGCCAGTATTAGTGGGTAGGTGCATCAAGTGGTAAATGTAATTGTCTTAGTATGATATCACTTTTATCACAGAAAAATATATGAAAGGGTAGGCTGTAGCAGACCACTTGGCAGATTTACCCTTGCCAGAATACCAACCCTTGCAGACTCAGTTCCCTGACGAGAATGTATTGTTTGCCATGGATGACTCAGAATCATAGGAGCCCAAAAACGAGAAGCAGTGGCATCTCTACATTAACGAGGTAGTCAACAAGAAAGGAATGGGCATCGGTGCAATGCTAGTAACATCACAGGGTTAGATGATCCCCTATGTGAGGAAGCTAAGCTTCAAGTGCACCAATAATGAGGCCAAATACGAGGCATGCATCCTGAGACTCTAAGCCGCACTAGAACATGGTGTGCACAGTCTACAAATGCAATGCCCCGATCCCGGGCATGCTACCATAATCACAGTATCATAAGCAAAATTACACTTATTACAGTAAAATTAAATAACTGTAACTAAGGCTCACCTCCAGGAAACGATGTGCAGCTAGAAGCTCCAACTCCAGCACTGGAACTCAACTACACATGACATGCACCTGAAAACCAAGCAAAGCACATGTGAGTGACATCTAAGTCACCCAGTACGCACCCTAAACACAAAAGCAACGATATCCAGCAAAATTACTAAAAACATAGCTTTTAGTTTATCAAACTTGATTTCTTTTTTGAAAATCCATTTTTAAACATCATTTCCTTTTTCCTTTGAAATTACTTGGGAATCTGTTCCCAAGACTATACTCTTTCCAAAACTCACATTTCCTTTTTCTTTTAAAATATCTGGAAATCGTTTCCAAAACCATATTCTTTCTCAAAACTCATCTTCCTTTTTATTGCTTGGGATTTTTTCCCAAGACCAAAACCACTTTCAAAGCCCATATCTTGAGAAACCACATTTTCAACCAGATCCAACCTAAGACACAATGCCTCTCGGGCTCGAAACTGAAATCATAAATACTAGCTGGTAACTTGTTAAAACACAATCATTATTTTATCCAAGATCTTAGGACTATTCATAAGTCTAATCCTATCCAAACCACATTTCTTTCCATTTCTCAAAATCACATTCTTTTCTTATTCATTTCCACTTTTCCTTATTGATGTTACCTTGATCAGGGGTAACCAGGCACACAAGCAGTGGGCGAGGACATCATTTCCCCTACCTCCCTGCACTGCCGTGGTGAAATTCCCCATACGGAATGCCACTACCCCAGCCAACCAACTTCAAATCTCTTTCGTATATGCACGGGGATACGTCTTTATCTGACGTCCCATCACTGACCCAAACAACTAGGTTCAATGACCTAGGCTCAGCCTACACCGTAGGTGACCCGAACAACTAGGTTCAATAACCTAGGCTCAGCCTACACCGTCACGAGCTCGGTGACCCGAACAACTAGGTTCAATGACCTAGGCTCAACCTACACTATCATGAGCTCGGTGACCCGAACAACTAGGTTCAATGGCCTAGGCTTAGCAAGCACAGTCGTATCTGACAATTGGTTTCATTAGAGCCTCATACTCTTACCGCATTGTCGACACCAACTCCCATGGTTCCTTAACACATTATTAGTGTTTTATTTTCAAAACTCTTTAAATTTTTCTTTTTTCGAAATCATTTTCATTTCCATTCTTTTCATTGTAGGAATCTTCTTCCATGCAACACATGGCCCTCCACTAGGGTCCCAACTCAATTCATTTAAAATCATGTGTTTGAAATCACGATTGGGTCTCATGCCCAAAAACCACACACAATCAACCATTTATTCATTTATAGGGTCTAAAACCCAAAACCATTCCAAAATCCACTTATTTGGGTTCCACATTCCTCCACGCCATTCACATGAGTAAAACACACCAACACATGCCCAACATTCATTTAAAACCATTTATTTCCTTTTTTATATTCACATTTATTCATACCAAGGCCAAGGCAATTTCGACAAACCGAACCGAGTTCAGTATACCGAAAATCCCTGGTTTGGTATACCGTACCAAAACTCCCTGTTTCGGTTGATCGAACGATTCTGGTTTATCGAAACCAGATATCCCTGTACAAACTGACAGGGATTCGGTATGCCGAATTTAGTTCGGCATGCTGAATCACTCGAAACCAGGTCAACTCCCTTGCCAGCAAACCACTCGTTCACCGGAAATGGGACCTCCAACGGACCCCTCAAACAAGCATCATAAAATGCAAATAAATCATGGGGTGTAAACGCTTGAATTTATTTCAAAACCCCTCAAACCATTCATCAAACCATCAACTATTCAAACAACACAAAAATCACAAAGTGATGAAGCTCAAAAATGGGTACTGTAGCCTTCATCCAAAAATCTCGTATAACCCTACCAATTTCCATCCTAACCGCATGATATCTATGTTTTCATGCTATTCATCTCATTCTCATCAATTTTACTATTTTCCTACAATTTAAGATGCATTTTACACCATTTACATGCATTTAACCTAATGAACTGAAAGCATGGAAGAGAGAGAGAGAGAAAGAGGGTTGTGTACCTCAGATGGCACTCCGACGACCTTCCTCACACTCCAATGAATCCCTCCTACCCCGGTGAAGCCTCCCCCTCACTAGCAGAACACAACTTGGCACTTCTCTAGTTTTGGCGTCGCTCCCTCTCCCTACTTCTCTTCATCCCAGTTCGTCCCCCTCTTCCTGGCCTCCTCCACCCTCACTCAATCTCCCCTCCTCTTTATCTCCACCCCCTCCCACATGGCATCGGCCACCCATCAAGTCAGAAGAGATGGGGAGGCACGGACCACCGTCTCCTGGTGGCACGGGTGGGAAAGGGGAAGAAGAAGAAGACGGGATAAGGTGGCTCGTAAGGGAGAGAAAGAAAAAGAGAGGAGAAAAAGAAGGAAAAAAAAAGAAAGGAAAAGCACGCAAATCGAGGCAACTGTGCATCCCCAACCTGGACTCCACATTGGTCCCAAATCTCAAATAGGTGCACAGGAAACCAACCAAACTCCCACACAATCACAAGAAACAACAGATTATCCATTAATAAACCATTTATACAATATTACAATAATTACATGGTTTACTATTAAAAAAATGGATAACCAGGCCCAGGTGTCACAACAGGTTCATGGTGACACTCTCTTGGTCATTTCACAAATTAATGGCAATTGGAAGACTAAGGATCTAAAGCTGGTACCATACCACAACTATCTTTTAAGGCTAATGGCAGAATTTCAGGAAATCCACTTCTCCATCATGAGCAGAGCCAAGAACGCCTATGCAGATGTGTTAGCAACATTAGCATCCTGGCTCTCGATACCAGAAGATCATATAGTAGAAGTCTCTATGACTCAAGTAAATCAACCAGCACACTGCATGAGCATAGAAGAAGCAAATACAATAGAAGATCTCCCATGGTACCACGACATCAAAGTCTTCCTATAGATCGAAGACCTTCCTTCTGGCACATCAGTTATAGATTGGAGAACCATGGCACACTTGGCATCCAAATATGTCCTTAGTGGTGGACATCTGTATCACAGATCGTGCAACTAGATGCTTCTGTGATACTTGAGCCAGAAGGAGGCCTATGTTGTAATGCTACAAGTTCATTTTGGAATATATGGGTTGCACATGAATGGAGTGTTGTTAGCCAAGAACATCATGTTACAAGACTACTTCTAATCAACGATGGAAGCAGACTATTGTCAATTTGTTCGAAGTTGTCTTGCCTATCAAATCCATGGGAACTTGATCCATGCTCCCCCGCTGCAACTACATAGCTTGTCCTCACCATGGCCTTTCTCCACTTAAGGGATTGACATCATTGGTGCCATCCATCCAGAAGCTTCAAATGGGCATTACTTCATCCTAGTAGCCATTAACTATTTTACCTAGTGGGTAGAAGCAACCTCCTACAAGGCAGTCACCACTACCGCAACAAAGAAGTTTCTTAGAATAGTGTCATAGCCCGGTACGGCGTCCCACACGCGATTATCTCAAATAATGGGAAGAACTTCACTGCCAAAAGGATCGAGGACTACCTATAGAATTTTCATATTAGACATCACCAATCCTCACCATACTGCCCACAGATGAATGGCATGGTAAAGTCAGCCAACAAGAATCTTGTCAAGATACTGAAGAAATGGCAAAGACTCACAGCAATTGGCATGAGAGACTCCTATATGCTTTGTGGGCCTACAAAACCGTAGTCCAAACATCTACAGGAGCAACTCCTTATTCTTTGGTCTATAGCATAGAGGTAGTGTTACCCGTCAAGGTGGAGATCCCATCTCTCAGAGTGTTGAGAGGAGCAGAAGTCGAAGAAGTTGAGTGGATAGAAGATCGCCTTGCTCAGTTGAACCTAATTGATGAGCACAAGTTGCAGGCCCTACATCATGCATAGTGTTACCAGAAGCACATGGCCTAGTCGTATAAGAAGAAAGTTCGGCCCAAGACTTTTGCACCAGAGGATTTAGTCATCCAAGCAATCCATCTTCTCAATGCCCACGGCAAGTTTTGGCCCAACCGGCATGGCCCGTTCGTCATTAAGAAAGTCTTCTCTAGAGGTGCTATAATCCTTGAGAGCATGGAACAGGTGGAGCAGTTGGAACTAGTCAATGCATGCTACCTGAAGAAGTACTACTAGTGATAGGAGACCATATCCTATTCCTAGTGAAGCCTGCTACAGTCCTTCATCTCCCATCTACATATTTCTACTTGCTGCATTCATACATATCCTGTCCTTTACATTTGCATTCATGCATTTCATCTAATGCTTGCTCATAAATTCATGCATCCACCTTTTATATATACATCTTCTTCACGCACACATAATGCATCCACAGCACTCCACATCATCATCATAAGCATGGCCCAATGATGAAAATCGGAAAAGTCGGCCTGTTGTGGTAGGGTTCGCACCTTCTGAGGAGACACTATCTCAATGTCTTAGTAAGAGAGGAAGCCACCACTCACTAAGAGCTAGGCGAAGTGTTCAAACTCCTTATGGTCAAACACCTCTGGAGGGAGATAAAATGATAGGCTAAAAAGAGAGTGTGAGCCAGAAAAAGAATATATCAATAGGAAAGGGCATAAAAAGGAAAACGAGAAGACAGAAGTCAAAGATAGAAGGCAGTCCTAGAGAGAGAGGCATGTAGGTTAGCTCCATCCCCAAAACATTTAACTTGGAGAGGAGTAGAAGTGAGCTTGAGAAGCCTCTAGACTAGGCACCGCTCACAACACCCCACTACTAAATCAGGTAGTAGTGAATTCACATGCCTACGAGGGTGAAAAGAAAAAACGTTATCTTTAAAAAGAGTGGGTGTGCAACCCATAGAGTTTGACGTGGAGCTAAGGTCTCATCACCACCCGATACACTATCACCTACTCACGACATTCCAAAGCAAGAGCCACTGACCACCTAGTCATTTGGATAGGGTCCTTTGGCTCGAAGGGTATCTCTTTTTCTACATCAAATAGGCAATAACGATCTTCCAAGACTAAGGGCAATTACCATAACTCGCATACATCATACATCTTGAATACTATCATCTCGCCTACACAATCATCCTTGGGCTTTGCTAAGGATCACTAGATCTTAACCAGAAGCATGCTAACTACCCTTACGGTTACAAACCGATGGAAGGATATCTTCAACTAGGGGAATGTTAGCTGTCATCTGGTGAAACCCTCCAGCGTCCTCTACCAAGGGCATATCCACTGCCTTCTGGCAAGACATTGTTGGTTGTCCAACTTCAACTGGAGGCATGTCAGTTGCTTTCTAGTGGGATATCTTTGGCCGATCCTGGTCGATCAAAAGCAAGTCAACCATCTTGAGGCCAAGCACCGATTCGCGACCACCGTTACACAAGGAAAGGAGTAAGAGATCAGAGTAGTCTAGAACCAGTGAGATCTGAGTAGGCCCAGAAAAAGGTGAAGGAGACACCTCTGAGGCGCATTAGCTGAGCGATGGCGACAAACACGGGTAGTTATGGCTAAAGATCCCTACGGCCACACAGATAGGTTAGGCTGTTACAAGTATAGGCCTTCAGATCATTTCCAAAATAGGACAGAGGTTGCAAACACTGATATCTGGAGACCATGGCAGGGTTGCACGGTAGAGTTGCGTGGCCGAGGAGTGCGGAAATTTCAGGGAATTTTCCAGACTAGGCCAGTTGCCATTGGGATTACCGAAGAGCAAGACAAATAGAGTGAGAGGACAATAGAAGTTGAAATGCTGAGCAAAAGCCATTCATTGATAATTGACAGAGTCTTGATACAAAGGCTGCAAACAGGCATTGGGGTACAACTCATATTCCGACCATCAGTTATTAGAGCTTGCCTATGGCCTCTTGGAACTCCAGGCATTGCTAAATAGAGGTGCGCTCGGTGTTATCTCACTAATGGGCCAAGTCTCACGGATATGAGCCTTATATCCTAGAGTACAGTCATAGCCTGCCATTAAGCCCAGATCTGAGGAATGAATGTAGATACGTAGCCATCGAGCCAGTTTTGTTGTCATATTTAGGGAGTTCAGGGGATATAGTCGAAAGAACTCTAGCATCAGACTCTGCTCAAAGGCATCCTGACAAAACCCAAACTTGCATAGGACCCGGACTAGATGATACTCTACCCCACTGGCCAAGTCGGGAAGCACGATCAGCCGCATGTCAAAATTGTTGAAGAATACAGCAAACGGCTCAACAACAAATGGGATGATGCGCCAGGTCACATGATCATCAGTGAGGTTCGCTAGGCCATCATAGAACTCGTAAGCACTCAGAATGGCCTGAGCATGGCCACTACAGTAGTACACCTCAAATGTAGATCTCTAGGGGCAACAAATTTCCACACCCATGTGAGATGCCAGCCAGACCTGTCAAACAAACGATCAGCAAGAGACTGCAAAGATAATGGCAGAATCAAAGCCTTTTACCTACATTAGAGCCCTATAGCCATAGAAATGGCAACAGCGGTGCAGAATTTGGTCTAGCCCTCGATAGGTCTCTGTTAAGATGACTAGGGTCAGGTTGATCTACTGAGTGGTCGTGGCCAATGCAATCTTAGCCACCTCAATCTGCACAGTGGTCTGGCCATGACTGAATACCAGTTCCTTGAGGAAGCGTGTGACAAATCCACGGAGACACAGCTCATCCCAGATCTTAGCCCACCTCTTCATTACCCCACTAAAGTAATCCAACCGAAGCATAGGGGTAGAACCATCTGTCAATAGTACTAAGCCTGGTCAGCTGGCTTAGAACAGCAAGATACTCATTGTAGCACATGAACGTCCGAGAACCTAGCAATATCAAGATACCACAGATCTGGCCAACTTCCTCCAAAGTTAGAGTCATCTTAGTTTGTCCGAATCAAAAGACATGGTGGGTCGATTTCTAGAATCGGGCAGCTACGCATAGCAGATAGTGGCTCACCTCTACTTGGCTGATGTCGAGGAGCCTAGAGGAGATTCCCCACAAGTGGGGCCTCTCCCTATCACCAACAGTAAGGGCCCAGAGCTAGGATTGTAGAAGGTCTGAGCAGTGGACAAGGGTGACCAAAGTGGGTTATCCCTAGCCAAAGAAAATCAAGCAAATAATGGCATTTTGTGAGGCCATGGGTTACAATGGCTTAAGAACATGAAAATGAAGAAGCCAAGGTCAGATCTAAAAACCCCAAGCTAGGAAAGGAAGGGCATCCCCTTACAATAGGGAGAGATAGCCAAAGGAAGAGAATCACTAATGTTGTTGAAGGGCCAAGGAAGACAAGAGAAGAGGAAAGCAAGGGAAAGGAAATCCTAGTGCACAATATGGAGGTGGATTATCTCGCCATCCATAGCCCAAACTCCTCTTTTATATGGTGCACCTGAACCGTCAGACAGTCTAGTAGTATAGGACTCCTGTAGACCACTACTACAGATAGATCATGCGGTCCAAAGGCACGGAAAAACTAAGGAATTTCCCAAAGAATATCATTGTCTCAACTCACTCCAATGGCACAATTCAACAAAAAATAAAAAACAAATAGCAAGTGTGACCATGCCGACCCGAGGGAGGCGGGAAGGAGGATCACAGCCATGCCAGGATGGTGAAGGTGCAAGGAAAGGAAAAAAGCAAGAAAAGGGAGTCGCCACCTAGTCTTTTAATGGAAAGACGAGGAAAATCAAGATGAACCTCAAGAAAATCAAGAGGAAAGACAATATGCTCAATGAATGCGTGCTCTGTGCGAAATGGATGATGCAGGATGAATGCGAGCCAGAGAAAGGGTAAGGATTCTGGTTACGCATGGGGAAGGGGTTAGGCACCCCCATGCGCCTGAGAAAACTCGATCTTTCTAGGCTTCTTACTGTCTAAGGTCTGCTAAAATGCGTGCTTGCTTATTCTACATGCTTATGTATGATAATGATGAAATCATGCCAAAATCAAAGTAAAAAGAAGTCAAATGGGAAAAAGAAAAGTTATTCCGTGGGTC
>JAMKQA010078884.1:0-19003 GCA_024699735.1 Posidonia australis
GGTGAGCCAGTGATGTGCGCCTGGATGGTGCGCCTGGTTGGTGCGGCAACCCAGCTCACAGAATTTGTTAATTGGGTTCTGGCTTGCTACAGGCTCCGGGTATGGTTTAAGGGTTGATCACATCCAAAGCAACATGCGGATAACTCATCTCTGGGTCACCTCAAAATCGGGGTGTCTACAAAAGACATTCTTCCTCGATTCTTCCCCCTCCTCCCGATGCCTCTCCTCGATCTCAAGGGGGAAGCTGATGCCCGCAGCGGAGGAGTTTTTCCGCGATCTGTGACGATTATTACGGATCGGAGCAGCTGGAACGAAGACATCCTCCTCCTCCAGGAGCCTTGCCTTGAAGGCCTCCCAGTCGAAGGAGGTGGCGTGGTGGAGAATAGCTTTAGAGCGACGGCTAGAGTTTCGATTTCTAGAACGCTTATTTTTGTTATAACTCAAAACTCGAAACCCTTTAGAACAATGTTGTTTATACTTGGAAGGGTAAATTACATTTTGTTTTTTTTTCAAACAGGTTTTTCACTTTGACCCTACTTTAGAATGTTAAAATGTGTATCATTGAAGACATTAAATTTACGTATGATCTAACTGTTACATCATTTATTTACACATAATCTTGTGACTAAAATTTCTGGAATTTTTCTACCAGGAATAAATTTGTCCAAGAAATTATTTTAGAAAGTCACGTGACCAAATGAAGTAGACGGAAGGGACTCTTTGGTAAAACCAAGATAGTTCAAGGATGTATATTGTAACAAAATAAAGTTCAAGGGTTAGAATGAAAAACTTGTATAGTCGAAAGAGGCAAAATGTAATTTATCCTACATGAAATTATGCAGGGCGTGGAAACTTGTCAAAGAAATGATTTGACGTCTACACCATCTAGATTTTTTTTAAAGATAGCTAAGTTGTTGCAAATCCTTACAAGAGTCATCTTCCGGGAGTTTGAATTCTGGACGTCATGCACAATAAAAATCAATAATGATGTCTGTATAATCACAAAGAAGTTCTATCACGACTTTTTAAAATGAAAACGGTTGGTTAAAGTAGTGTAGACTGGCGGAAGTTCCTGTTGTTCATATAACAGGGGCCATAGCCCATATATAGTTAAAATATTAGTAAATCTACGACCTGTCCAATTAACTCAACTATCCCACGCAGATTCAACCAGAAAAAGGATTTTATTTTTATTTACTCGCATTTACTGTAGAATATGGATTTTTTTTATAACGTTCTCACCATTTACAATAATTGTAATAACGGTAAGAAAAGAATAGGAATTGTTAGACGCAAATAAAAATAAAAATTAGCCCTTTCGTTCAGAGGAGACAATGTGGATTACATAGCTCATTTCATCATTACCAAGAAAAATAACATTACCAAGATTTGACATTACATGTTATACTGCACTTTCGTTCAGAGGAGACAATGTGGATTATATGGGTCATTTCGTCATGTTGGGAAAAGTTAGTAAGCCCTTTCGATCTAGTCTGTGGATCCAATTCTGAACAAGCTGTGACTAAGGGTATTCAGCATTGCCTTCGAGTACTGGCGTGACGCATTCCTCCGGTCTGATCCGGAGTTCATCATGAGTGCAAATTCTTCGTAACTAATACGCCCGTCCTGCAAAATTCATTAAATATAATCTTTTAGTCTGAAGAAGATTGGGGTTCAGACATTTTGAGCTGCACTTAAAAATAACTTGCTTCCAGAAAACTATAGGTTAAGGAGTCCAACAAAAAAATATTAAAAGAACTTCCGAAGTGTAGTCACTGAAATGAAGCAAATTGTCGGAATGTGGCTCTTAGAATAGTCTTTCAAAATGTCTCTCTTCTCAACACACTGTTTTGTCAGAATAAAGAAGTGAAATTGCAGTAAGATGTTCAATCTTCAAGGGGACAAGAACAGCTTCCATTTTTTATTACTGGTTTGGAAAACAACTAAAAGAGTTGATCTGATAGAAATGAGAATCAAGAAACTAAATTGTATATAATTCAATATGTATTTCGTTTGATATGTAAGTGCCGTTTTTTGCCTTACCAAGGTCTGACGTAATGCATGCATACCACAGATAGAAATTGTTTAATTGCTCATATTAAGTGTAAGGAACATAAATTTTACCTTATCCTTGTCGACGTCGAGAATTATGTCTCTAATTACTTGATCACTCAGACCATTTTCCTTCTCCTGTAATGCTTCTCTCAGTTCGTCAATTTCAATGAAGCCACTGTTATTTTTGTCGAAGTAACTGAAAACTTTTGACAGGAGGTGCTCCTCACTACTGATTTTTTTCAAATGAACAGAGACGGTCACAAACTCCTCACAATCCAGTGTCCCATTACCATCAATGTCAGCCTGTCCAAAAGAAACTAAATTACTCAAACCATCAATTGTATTGTCTGTGGGTAGGTTCTCTCGGAAAACTATTTCACTCATGCAGTTAAAGGTATCATAACAGGAAACTATTTTTAATTAAAGAAAAAAAACATTATCTCCTTTTGTTGAATTAGTTCTAATGTAATGCAAACATAGTGGTAAATACATTTTAGATTTTGCAATCATTGGCCTTGGCTATATTCAATCAGACCCCTGTTCTCTTAAATTTTACCCATTTATACTTTTTTATGTCTTAGTCCTACGACTTAACAAATGCAGAAGCAGGTTCCATATGATCATTCTCCCAATGGTTTGTACTTTGTATTATTTGTTGTCATTTTCCTTCATTACATTCACTTGGTTTTTGTTTTTAGTAGTGTTTGGTAACGTTTGTGGAAAAACAGATTATTTTTATAAGTAACGTTTTTGAAAAAGTTAATCTTCATAGCTTTTTATAATTAACGTATTTGAAAGTTTTTATGTACAAATAAAAAACTGTAATACTTATGGAAAAACAGATTATTCTCATAAGTAGTATTTTTGAAAAAACTAACCTTCATAGTTTTTTATAATCAATGTATTTAAAAGTTTTTATGCACAAACAAAAAACTGGTATATTAAAATAATGTGACGCAAAAAAAACTGTTTGGTTCAGCCTTTCAGGTATAAACGTTTTTTTTTCATAAACTGGTTCTAATAATCGTTACCAAATGGACCATTTGTTGTGTATGGTAATGGTATATTACCTAATTTATTAGGCTACTTTTCAGAGAGATCAGTACTTTAAACCTCATTTTTTTTAGTCAAAAAATGTGATTGTTTTCAGAATGAGGTGTACTTTAATGTTTTGGATTTAGGGTTCAGAACTAGAACCAACCATTGTGAAGAAATGAGATATTTTGCAGTAGTCGTTGATTCTTGAAGAAGGATAAGATAAATCACATTTAGAAGAAATAAAGATTACCCAAAAGGAAATCTTGCATAGTAGTTATTATTTATATTTCAAAGCTTTTAAATTTTTTTAAAACTGAAATTTCTCTTTTCCACCATACTCGTAGTCTACAATGCCACCAATAACTGAGAACGAATTATGCATGCAACCACGACCAATTTCAGTAAGAAAACAATTTTGTATAGAAGTTTATGTGATTTAGAAAACATATTAAAGAGTAAGAAGCTATATGGTGAAAGGACATACTGACACACTTAAATGGAAAATACTCACAGCTTCCATCAACATTTGAACATCTGGTTCTAATTCTGGTTTGCCAATAATTTGGAAACCTTCTCTGAGTTCCTCCAATGTCAAATTTCCATTCTTATCAGTGTCCATCATGTCAAACATCTGCTTGATACCAGCAACTTCTTCAACAGGAAGGTTTTCAGCCACCATCTACAATGCAAGGAATCATCCACCATCGTAGCTTTACAAATGCAGAAACATTCAACAAACAAATTAAAACAGTTTAAATCTTTGAGCTTACTGTTAAGGCTCTCTTCTTAAACCTATTCATTGCTGAGAACTGCTTTAGCCTAGCTCCAACACCTTCCCCAAGGGATATATCTGGTGCCGTGTCTATGTTCTTTAGCCAGGGATGGTCTTCATGTAAAATGCAAGTAGAAAGTAAGTGGCTTCAAAATAATCCAAAGTGATACAAGTCTATACATTACAAAACTCCATTAGAGCAAACAAGATTCCATCAGCAACAAGATGTTTTATAAAGATTCTATCGATGATGCTTAAGAATCAGCAATGACATAATTCAAGTTTGAAGAGTTGATTAAGGTAATAAGTATCAAGGAACTGAGCTATTTCTGTTAAGGAAATCAAGCTTGTCAAGACTGGAGACTGCCACTAATTGGATTTAACCAATCATAATTGGAACGAGACAAACTGCAAAAAACATATTACTGGCATTAACTATATGTACCTAGAACTTCCTGAGCCGTCAAACGATAGGTAGGATTTGCATCAAGCATACATTTGACAAGGTCCTTTGCATTCTGTGATACCTTAGGCCAAGGCTCCCTATCAAAATCAATAACAGAACGAATTATTGCCTGTGCAATACCCTCATCAGTTTCTGCAACACAGCGCATCACAAACCCCATGCATCATCAGTTCTGCACATATCTCTCACAATCATCAACTAAAGAGCTAGACAAAGAAAAGAAACCCTCAATTACCTGCCCAAAAAGGTGGGACACCACACAAGAGAATATAGAAAATAACCCCTGCACTCCATACATCCACTTCTCGCCCATAATTTCTTTTCAGAACCTCCGGTGCCATGTAGTAAGGGCTTCCAACAATCTCACTGAAGTGTTCCCCTGCAACTCAACCCAATGCGATAATCAAATTCTAATCTGACATTGAAAGAACCAGTCCACTTACGAAAATCTACTGTTAAACAAGTGTCCTCCGCTCATCCATTCTCATCATCACAACAGCGTTTTTTTTTTCCTCTTTTTTTTTAACATCTCAGACAAGACATTCGATTTGTTTTTACTTGAGATAGAACCTGATAAAATTCAAACAGAGAGGAGAACAAAAAAAAAGAGAAGGTACCAGGCTTGAAGCACACGGAGAGGCCGAAATCGATCGCCTTGAGCGGAGACGTCTCCTCGGCATTTGCGAACAAGAAATTCTCCGGCTTGAGATCCCTATGCATCACCCCGTGCTCATGGCAGAGCTTCACAACCTCCACAATGGTCCTAAACACCACGGCGGCCGCCCGCTCCGTGTAATGCCCCCTGGCCACAATCCTGTCGAACAACTCCCCGCCCTGGCAGATCTCCATCACCAAATGCACGGCCTCGGCGTCCTCGTACGCGTCCCTCAGCCCCACGATATTGGGGTGCGGGGGCAAGGCCCGCATGATCTCCACCTCCCTCCGCACATCCTCGACGTCGACCGAGGTCCTGAGCTTCCTCTTGGAGATGGACTTGCAGGCGAGGACCTCCCCGGTCTCCTTGTCGACGCAGATCCGGGTGATCCCGAACTCCCCCCGGCCGAGCTCCTTCCCGAGGGTGTAGCGGTGGAGGAGCGGCACGGGGTGGGGGTCCCCGAGGACGGAGGCCGGGGAGAGGGAGGGGATGGAGACGGAGGATGCCGAGGACGGTGTTGAGGCCCACGGGGAGGGCGAGTCAGGGGTGGAGAGGGAGGAGAGGCAGCGGAGGTTTCTTGTTCGCTTGAAGAAGGTCGGGTTGGAGGTGGCGGTGCAACAGTTCCCCATCAAGGGTTTCGTCTGGTTTCCTCTTCCTCTTCTCTTTCTCTCTCTTCCACCTCTTGGAGAACAGACGAGAGAGGAGGAAGGAGGAGGGACGACCAATGGGGAGGACTCATGATTTGTCCTCCGCCTTTTGCTCCCGTGGTTTGGGGAAAATAGAAGGGAGGCTGTTGGATGCAACCAACGACGGGGAGAGAAAGCGCGGGAAGTATAAGGTATAACGGTTTTTTCTCCTTGTAGTAAATGTGCAACTTGTAATATACGTGTATAATAGAGTTCAGCTTACGACACCTTCGTGCTCGAAAGACGATAGTGTTGGCTGTTGGGCTGCCAACGTTCGCTAGGGCTACGCTACAGGAGTAAAAATATTAGACCTGTTAATTCTTGACACGACACGATTACACACAAAATGACGTGATAACACGAAAAAATTTAATTATAAATTTTTTTAATTATTTTAAAATATTTATGTGATTTATGATTAATAAACATAATTTTATTTTGACACGATTAAATACAATTATTACCTGATTTAACACGATTGGAACTCAGTTAATACACGTTTCACATTAATAATAGATTATTAAACATATTATTACTAAATTGAATACAAATATATTTTATATATGTTTAAAATTATTATATTATTAGTAATCAAATATAATTTTTCCACAGTACAAGAAATATTGATAAAAAAAAGATAAATATGATAACACGATACGATCTAATTGACAAGTCTAGAAAATATGAAAGGACAGTGAGAAGATGGCAATTTATGCTGTGCTCACTATTGAATTTGGTTGGTCCTTCAATTGTTGAATTGGTTTGCATTACGCATGGGAAGACATGGATTGAAGATTACAGTCCAATATGCTATGCTGGTGACTACTGGAATAGATGGTGTGGAAAATGATTAATTCGGCAGTTTTATTTTAATGTACAAATATGGCCATGGCACACTGTGGAGATGAAAATATCAGTTATCAGTTGGTGCCCTCGTCTCAAAGACCATGTTGAAAGGAGGCGGACTCTAATAAAAAGAATGCATTACTTGAGAGAGTTAATATATAGCCACCAAAAAACTAATTGAAAAGAGCTTAACCAAAAATTAGAAATTAGACTCATCGTCTACAAACTTTGACAAGAATCTCAAAATAGAAGATCTGTGATCTTCCCCACCTTCTCTATTTTTATCCGCAATCACCCCTTTCAGTACACGCATATACAGCCGTTCAAGTTGTGGTACACTGTATTCTTCGGTCCGTTCCGTCAGGCGTTGCTTCAAAGAGCTAATTTGGTTTGTTATATCAGCATCAGCCATTATGGTGTCCTGCATAGATCCACCGGCACAAGGAGAAGTGCTCGCAGGTGCCTCTGGAATTTCATCACCTGAATTGTTCTCCAAATCTTTAGGTGGACAATTCGAATCGGACTCGTGAGGTGGCCGTGGATGAGATGATGTGAGGTTTAACAAGTCTGGTTCCTCTGCAGCCCGAGAATTGTCTTCCAAGGCTGGGTCAGAATTTGTTCCTGTAATTAATATACATTAGAATTTACACGGCTAATTTGTACTCAACTGAATCAATGGTGTCAGAAAGGCATGCATGTTAATATCCTTCTTTTCTTTTAATATTTATAGATTTCTGTTTCATGAATTCTTTCCTTCTTTTCATGAATTTTTCTTTTTTACAATATAGACTGAAAAAAGAATAACGCAAGTATCAATATCCTTTACTGTGTAAACCAGATCATTTGGGATTATAGTTCACATTTTGAGTGAAAATCCTCATAGTTTTTGCAGACTGACATTAATATGAATATGTAAAATTGTCAATATTTTTACCAATTGTCTCAGACTATCAGTATTTATTTTCTGTTAGCTTGTTCAAGTTTGATTCCTAAAGGGTGTATTTCCAGTCGATGACTCATCGTAGCATTGTCAAGTGATTGGATCCTAAAGGCTGTATCAATTATGGCAGGAGGACCATGATCTATAATTTTATCTATCAGCTATGAATAAAATCCCAAACTTTGAACCTTTTTGCTGACAGTGAAGTCTTGAAGCATGAAAAGGCACAAACATGTGGCACTGAGGATACTCTACCGTTTCTCAGCAGAACCATCCGATGCCCCTACAGATTGTCCTCTACCCTCACGACTTGATATGGAACTCACAAATGGCATATTTTGAAGCAATCAAACCAAAACTTGGTTGTAGAATAATGACAAATCTTTCTTGGCAGTACAAATTTGATCAGCCGCACCAACTAGGGAACTAAACAAAACCGAAAGCAAATGACTTGCCAAAGCTCAACTCTATGAGCATTGTGTTCCAAATTCCCATTTTTATCAAACTCAAACCCACGATAAAACAAGAGGACCATTCGTTTTGGTCGGCAATGAAGTTTAGTGATTTGAAAAGTTGATATAAAACAAGTACCTGTTTGATCAGCATCACTACTCTTCTTTGGTCTCTTCAAAGCTTCATAGCTTTGAGACAGATTTACTTCTGGCTGGACATGACGGAGCCGAGCACTCGTTCGTGTAACAGCAGCCTGTTGAACAACAGGTACTGGTGGAAACGCCAAGGCCTTCATATCATCAGGCAGAGGCAAGGGTCCGCCTGATTCTGCAATTTTGTCACAAAATGCTACTAGCGCTGGGTCCATTTGAGACAACATTCCTTGAACCTGAAAATTAGATTATAATTATCTAAAAAAAAAAAAATTCATAGTTCAATCTGTAACCACATAACCTTTTTTATGTTAAAAACAATAAATAAAGAGCATACCGCATCTCGAAGCTCGTAGGCCCTGCTAACTATTCTGGATCCAGCGTAATCTTCTCCATTATATGCCTGTGTATTAGTGTCTAGGTTAGAGTGAAATTATGAAGCTTGAAAAGCATTTTGCTTGAAAAAATTACTAAAATATTTAATACTTAACTCTTAGATTCCTGGTTGAAGCTCTTGATTGATGAATATAACCTTATAACCATGTATTTTGTTCACTGGTTAGATGATTTAAACTTGCAAGGCAGTTGATAGATCTCACCAGCAGTGTGATAATTGCAATATAAAGCAACTGTCAATGTTTTTCTAATTAATTTTTGTTTTGCTTTTTTCTCATTCATACATCTATCTTCACTGTTTTCCTATGGTTTTCCTCTTCTACACTATACTTGGCATAATGACTTGTTCCATTTTGTTATTTGCATTGCCTTTATTTTCTTCTATGATTTCTTTAATTTCTCTCTTATGATACTTGTGATTATTAGATGAAGATATCCAAATTTTATTCCAATTGCCTGGTTGTAAGAGACCATGCATAACACGGGAAAATGCCAACAGGGAAGCAATGCATTGTACAACCCGAAACAACCTAGTTAGACAGAGAAGGCTATGTTTAGACTGTACAACTCTGCTCTGCTAGCGCAATCTTGTTATGCAGTGTGGGCTGCACCAATGCCCAGATATATGAAAAGGTTTAGGTAAAGAAATAGACATTAGCAATTCTGACATAATGGGAAAAAATGCCAACAGGGAAGCAATACTTTGTACAACCTGAAACAACCTAGTTAGATAGAGGGTTATGTTTAGACTGTGCAACTCTACTCTGCTAGCACAATCTTGTTATGCAGTGGGGGCTGCACCAATGCCCAGATATATAATAAGTACGTATAGGTAAAAGAAACAGACATTAGATATTCTGAGCCTACAGAAATTGGTCTTTAGAATTTAGAACATCAAAGCATAATGGCTGGATCATCACAAAAGGAACTTAATGGTGATACTCAAAAAGGATGAAAGAAAGATGAATAAATAAACATGCAAGAAACTTTCTACAGAGGTGAGTGTGATGGAACGTACTAAATGAGACTAAACTCAAAATTCCTATCAATATCTGTCATAAGATGGCAAGGAGTTCCATTGTCTACAGTAGAGCATTTCAAAACCTTGTGACAAGCAAGCTTCAAGCTTTCATGTGGTCGAGGATGACAATCGCTAAAATAATGATAATCTACGTTAGCATTTTGGCATTTAAAAAAACTATAGACAGGACTGATGTTAATCAAGAGGAGCTTGCATGTGCACTATGGTTGCATTCAATTTGGATAACATTATCAAGTAATATCTTGCATGGAGTGCAAAATGGTTGTAAATAATACAAAGTTATCAAGTCAACAAGACCTTATGTTATCTTTCTAATATCAGCATATTGCAACCTCCTTTCCAAACAGAGATTAATAAAAACAATACATGATCACTTTCCATGAACAAATTATGGCATCCCATAAGATAATAGGAAAGTAGCCTGATGTATATATTAGCTATGAAGTTACATCCTTTCAATAACCAAAAAGTCACCTTAGCATTGGACACAATAAGATCAACATCTTGAATGAATGTAGAACATGTAAGATACTGTCCACAATCCACATGCTGCAGCAAGGTGGCCATATCCATTGGATTCAGAACAATTGAATGGTAGTTGGGAGCATCCTCATCTGTAACAGGATAATGAAACATACTGAAGCGTTTGTCGTACAAAATCCTGCCAAGAAAAATATGTATAAGAACCAAGAAGATGAAAACAACAAAGGCTTTCATATTAATTTGAAGAAACCACACCCAGCAAAAGGGCA
The DNA here is from genome assembly GCA_024699735.1 of Posidonia australis. Lineage (NCBI taxonomy): Eukaryota > Viridiplantae > Streptophyta > Magnoliopsida > Alismatales > Posidoniaceae > Posidonia > Posidonia australis. The sequence goes on from JAMKQA010078884.1 coordinate 10,254, forward strand.
GCTCCGCAATGAATCTTCTCTGTATGAGTTTAATTCTACTAATGATTACTTGCCATTTAAATCATATAGCAAATGTTCAGTACATAGAATATAAATTTCCCACTTCAGAATTCTGATTATAACAAGCTTAGGTGACGAGCAATTCATACATGTTCCTATGCAACACACGATTTAAATAGAATTGTTTAGAAATGCCTCATGGTTGATAACATATTTTTCTGCATCAGCACATAGGCCTTGATTAACTGATGTAGTAAACTAGAAATTATTATCGATAACACTAAAAAATGGAAAAGGGCTAGTATTTTGGAGAATATGGAAATACACAAAAAAGTTCAGACAGAAGCTTTTGCAGAATGCGTAAAAAAATGCTGCCAAAAGTTGAGGCACAGACAATGTAAAGCTCCAAGCACAAGTCAAGAGAGACAAAAAAACTTGTCAAATGTGAGGGAAAACCAGCATCGGCATCATGAAATAGTGGCATTTCCGGAAAATGTCAAAATAGGAGTGCCTATCATATGTAACTAAGGAATAATGCAAAAAGGTAAACACGAATCCTATACATTCACTAATATGAAAAATTTCAAGAGCTTCAAAACAGGAGTTCATATGGTATCTAAGAGGTAATGCAAAACGAAAAAAGAAAGGGAAACCTATAGATTCAGTAATAAAAACACTTTCCCAAAATTCATACTAAATTTATTAATAAAATTAACAGTAACCCTAGTTTTCTTATATTTTCTTTTGTCCCATAAAAGCAACATACTTCTTAATGCAAAAACCATATGATTGCCAATGGGAATTAACCTAATGAAATCACTAATTTCATAAAATATCAATTTCACCAATTATGTGAATTTGGATCATCTCAACCATTCTCAAAAGGGTCCTTTTTTTTACAATTAACTTCTTGATTTTGCTTGAACATGACAAATGCAATAAATCTTTTCCATTTTGTTCAAATTTTAACAGAATGTGGAACAATATTTAGGGCCTAATAACATAGCAGTCTAAACTTGACAAGTGGCAAACATTCAACAATAGACTTCTAAAAAGACAAACATTCAACAAGCACTCAGGTCTAAGGGTATGAATTAATATTGATGCTTTATTTTGTGAAGAATGATGTTGGTGTTTTATTTATATTTGTAAAAAATGTGTTACAGATATATATTGATTGTACTTCAGTTTTTACATAAAAATTTGTAAAATGATCAAAATGCTGAGAATCGGTGTTAAAAGAGCATTTTTCTAACCGATTGCAAATATCTCGGAAACACATCCGCAGGCGTCGAAGAGCATGTTGTTCAGCTTCTGCCTTTGCCCTTAACTCTGATGCTTTTGGCCCACTAACTTCCTTTGGTACCTTTGGTAGTTCGGGAAGAGATGACCGAACATTGTATTTACTGGTTGATTCTTCTGATGGAATAGAACAAACAACTTCGATTAATTGCCCAACAAACTTAGTTCTATCATCTGCAGTTGGTCCATCCACTTTGTACCTGTAGACAAGTGAAGCATGTAACGACAAGAATCATAAATCAATATAGCAGGTTATTCAACAAAAACCTGTAAAAACTAGTAATTGGAAATGGATTTTTTGAGAGCATGACTGAACAAAGACTTTCACAAAATATCAAAAGCTATTGCATAACGATATTGCAGAATGTAGTTACAAACTTACAATGTACAAAGAGAACATTATAGGTTTTCATATGACACCCCAGAAAATTATTAAAATGCCTCAATGGATGGAAATCATATTTTGTAAAAATGATGCACCTATCAATTATCTCAAGCATGAAATTTTGGGAATTGAAGCCCAGATACTTCTACAGACCTCAAGTATCTATGCCAGATGCCAATGCTCAACATATATCTTCAATACTGTCAATAAAACTGAACCTTCCCCTCTATGTCTCCAATTCTAGAAATAAGAATCATGATACTCTTACTGACTGATACTTCTCACTCTCAGGCAATATTGTCAATAAACTGAGTCCCTCTGTCTCGGATGTGACATGGATTTTGTATCTCCATAGTTTACAAAAGTTAAGATTCCACAACTCATTGATACTTCAGCTTAGGATACTTTTAGGTTGCACTTTGTGAAAGATCCTAAAAACATTTACAAATCAATCATATTTGTATTAATGCTCAGCTAGATTTAACAGCAGATAGAGTTAAGTAGAAGAAATAAAGAAGATACACATTGAGGTATCCAAACCTGGTTTATGAAAACCTCAATAAACCTAGTTTCCACGTTACCGGAAAAGAACAGAAGAAGAAACATGCACATCTTAGTTTATGAGGTTTCTTCTATATTGCAAAAAACTGTCTACCAGGGCCAGTAGATCCATTATAAGTTGTGATTATGAAAAATGGGGGACAATCTAGCTTTCAATTCGCACACTGATTACTTAGCTTCATAATAAAAAATGTTCAATGAAAAAGGAACACTAAGCAGTGTATCCTGTTGTAAGGATAAATAAGAAAGGTAAGGAACGTACACATTATGGAGAGCAAATAGAGAAGAAGCGTCTTCTTCTAGATCCACAAAAGCAACTGATGATGTTCCAAGTAACAATACAGGAAAATTAGAGGGAAGCTCATCCAAGAGAGTTATCAGTACTGCTTTAAGTTGCTCATGAGCCTGAAATTTCATATTGAGTACAAAATCAGTATTGTTATATGAAATTGTGAACAACGTAAATAACAACATGTAATTTGCAGGAGTCTACTCACGGTTTCCCACCAGAGATGAAACTGAGGTAAGTAGAGAACAGAAGGTGTTGTCCTCCTTGCTTCACCAAATATATGCACTAATGCCTCCTCTGGTGTCTTTGCACCAGGATCAGAGAGAAGAGATGCAAGACTGAGAGAGTGAATGGGAAATTTCTCTAATTCATGCAAAACAGCAGGTCCAATGTGATCCTGTTACATTAAACAGTAAGTACTTAGGGACAATTCCTACAATATCTACATTTTACATATCAGACAATGACAATTACCAAGCCAACACTTTCATTGCCGCAAATCAAAAGTTGGGGGCGATATACAAGAGGAATTGTAGAACCATATGAGAAGACAGAGAGTCTGGTCATGTCCGAGGACGAAAGAGAAGGAAATCTATCTGATAAACATTCCATGATTTTCTGCATATGTCGTTGCAAACATGGGGCAGCAACAGATGACAGTGGTCTTGAGAGCACAACAGATCCCCTATGTGCAGCAGGAGTTATTGTAGACATTGCTTCTATGAAATGATATTTTTCCACCCGAATGGAATCAACATCTATCAAAAATTTATCATCACTAGTGTATACTTGGGGATATTTTTCGCGAAAAGCTCGAATAGCAGCTTCTGTACACAATGCTTTTAGATCTGCTCCACAGTACCCTACACAGCTAGCTGCAAGCTCCATTTTTAGGTCCTTTGAAGGAGGCACCTTCCATTTCCTTGTGTGTATGTCTAATATTTCACCTCGTGCTTCACAGCCAGGCAAAGGAAAAAAAAATTCACGATCAAAGCGACCAGGACGACGCAATGCTCCATCAATGGCATCAATCCTATTAGTGGCTCCAATCAGAACAACTTGCCCACGTGAATCTAAGCCATCCATCAAAGCAAGCAAAGTTGATACAATAGAGTTGTGAATTTGTTCCTGCTTGCTAGATCTAACAGGAGCAAGACCATCTATTTCATCGAAAAATATAATAGATGGTTGATTCCTTTGGGCTTCTTCAAAAAGCAACTTGAGTTGTCTTTCAGCCTCACCAACCCATTTGCTAAGAACATCAGCTCCCTTACGCATGTAAAAGCTTACTTTTTGACCAGCTTTTGAAGCAGCACAAGCTAAAGCCCTAGCAATCAGTGTTTTCCCAGTGCCAGGAGGACCACATAACAAAACCCCCCTTGGAGGAGCAATATGATAATTCGCAAAGAAGTCTGGGTAGAGTAAAGGGAAGAAAACCATTTCCTTCAAAGCATCGATGTACTCTGATAATCCACCAATGTCATTGAAACTCACGCTTTCATCAACTTGCAGTGGTTGGATGTCAGCTCCCCCTTTGGAACTTGGACCTGCAGTTTGGATGCCAGTACCAAGGGTGGCAATAGCATCACCCTGATGACCCCAACCAGATGCTGCAGCATTCAAACCCCAGGCTGATGTGCCATGCAAATCCAAACCTCCAAATAGCCAAGGGACCCCATTTCTACTTCCACTTCGTGTCCATGGAATTGGAGGACCTTGATCTAGCTCATCCACAAGAAGGGAATCATCAGAATCTTCATTCCTTGCTAAACGGTGTCGTTTGTGGACTCTCCCACCCCTCCTTGCTTCTTTGTTATTCTTAGAACTCATACCCTGATGAAGTATCCTACGAGGAGATCTTGGTCTTTGCTTTCCTTCTTTCTCGGGAGATGACCTGCGAACCTCTGCCCGATTACGCAAATCATATCTCCTCCTCCCATCCTGTCCTTCACCATCTTCGTCTTCCCCATCTTCTTCAACATCATCACCATCCTCGCTCTCCGCCTCATTCTGAGCATCATCCTCAACATCATTGCCATTTTCAGCTTCATCTTGGCCAGCAGGACCTTCAGAAGTGTCCCGGTCATCCTCTGATTCTTGGTATTCATGTGCTCTTGACCTAGTTATGGATCTCCGAGGCCGTAAACCCTCCCTTCGAGGAATGGATTCGGCATTTGAGAGATTCTTACGTTTTCTGGGTGCTGAAAGCTCGTCCTGACTTGCATTATGATCAATCTTAGTCTTAGAAGAGTGATATCTTGGGCGCTGCGAGAAAATTGATGTGCTCAATTTCTTGTAAGTCATTAGACAAAGTGTCTGTGAAAATGTTTTCATATTTTTCAAGCCCCCAAAACCAAGACAATAGTTAACCTCCACAACTAACCAATGAAATATGAAAGCTCACCATTAAGTCGAGATCCTCCGATCCAGAGCTGTCGGTTTCATAGTCATCCAGATTTATAGCAATCTTCCTCTTTCTGGTAGAGCGACGAAGATTTGTTGCAACAAACTGCAAGTTAAAAGTTACAAAATGGGATAAAGCATGTAACAAGCACTTCCATTTTGATTGAGTTATGGATAGCAAGTTAGTCAACCGTCAATGTGAAAAATTGAGAATAGCTTGGTCTGAGGTCATTTTCATTCAAGGAATGTATATATTGTATAACATACGTACATAAGATACCCTCATCAAGGAATGAATAGCATCTAATGACAAACCAATATGGCTTCAAAACATAAGATGGGGAAGCAAGTTGCAACAACACTTGCATTGGCAAACAAAAACATGAAATAAGAAAAGGTAAAACAATGTTCTGTTCCAAGAGAGAGTGATACACCCCATTTAAAAACCAGTATCAACTATGCTACAAGAGTATTGGTTAACATGATATGCACCTTACGCATGGGCAAAGTGTGACGTCTGAGGAGAGCACTAAACATGAAAGAAATTTTCAGCAATTTTATTTTACTTCTTCTACATCAGCGACGAGTATTTTGCTGATTTATGCTGAGTAAAATGAACCAAAATGAGGGGCGGTTGTCCTTGCCTGAATTTGATATTATGAAAATATCCAGAACAACTTGACAAATGTGCTTTCTGTCTGGTTGATATGTATTATATAATACTGATACCTTGTCTCACTTAGTGCTATCAGTATTTTGGGGAAGCATACTTGAGCTTGAAAGAACAGATCCTATTAAGACACACTAATTGGGCGTCTAAAATTCCAGTCCAGACTACCAATTCAAGGGTCTTTATAAGCTTTATCGTTTCGGTAAGGGCAAGGAGGGGTCCAGACTCCAAAGGGAGGAAACTTCTATCACTCAACTATTTTGGAAAACAGTGTGACCGAGTTAGTTATGCCATGGAGGTAACTCCACCATGTGGTGTCACCTGAATACATGACTGTTTGATTTCCAGTAACTAAAACCCGCAACCATATAAAACCCAAACCATACCAACCATCAATTTCCCAACCCAACCCATCCATTCCCCTCCCTGATCCATCATTCTGCCTACAAAACACAAGAATCACCGATTCAACTTGCGAAGAACTTACATTAGACGGAGTTGTCCGACCCGGCCGGTTCCTCCTGGGCCGCAACAGCTTGGCAATCTGCGCCGCCGCCGTCCTCCTCTTCACCTTGCTTTTCTTATTCATCGTCGGATAGTATAGGTACTTGCAGCTGTAGAGCTTCCGCCGCTGCCGAATCCGGTCACTTGTCCTCACCGGCCTGGCGTCCTTCGAATCCATCTAACTCCCTCCGCAAAATCCACTCCCCTGCAGACCACAGCCAAACCAGTATTCCACCAAATTCACACAGAGCATCGAAAAAACAAAGAAACGGCGCTCAAAAACCACATAATGCGCCGATCTCTGCGCATCTCCGTCATCGGGCAACGGAAGTCAGAGGGGAAAACACAAATCCAACCTCCACTCCACGATCGAGCGAGACGGATTCGGTAAAAACCTCGGGAGAAGTTGGAATCGCCCTGCGGAAGCGCCGGCGGGGTGGGCGAAGAGACGGTGCATCCCGGCCGGGGGGGTGGGGGTGGTGAGGGGGTTGGAGAGTAGAGAACTGACCTTAGGGCGCCGGTCTCATAGGGAGGAGGGGAGGAGGAGGACGGGAGACGGAGGGGAAGAGGAGAGTGCGGCGGGTGAAGAGGGAGAGAGAGAGAGACGAAGACTTCTGCCGTTGTTCTGCGTTTTGTTTCTGCTGCGGGAGAAGACGAGGGCTTTCGCTTCTCGCTTCCCCAAGGTGGTTCCGTCACGTGACCTCCACGGGGTCTCGTCAACCGGTTGGGACTTGGAAGCGTGCCGGTTTGGTTGAGCCTTCTCGTGGGACCCGAACACAAGGGTTTTATCCTTTTTATCAGTTTTTTTTGTTTGAAACGGTAATTGATATATATTACACTCAAACACTTCACTACGATAAAACACCATCATAAGTGATGTAATATATATGATGTTCGTGAGAGTCAAACTCCTAATTTCTCGTACAACTACAAAGAGACTTCACTACTAGACCAAATGACTGTAGACTTTATCTTTTTTATCAGTAAAATGGCCAAATGGGCCTGTACAGTGTATACATGTATATACAGCTGAGCTGGTTGTATAGACTAGCGTTTTTTGTATTTTTCTTCTATATTTTAGAAATCAAACTACTCCAATATTTAATCCACTTCATATTATATAACATACTGTAATTTCATAATCTATGTAGCTAAATTTACCGTTGAATAATGCATATAGATACAGTGGCTGAAATTTATTGAAGTTTCTTAGCACTTGGGACCTTAAGATGAAGGGGCTATAAAACTTATATTACAATGAAAATTTAATGACGTATACTTCATACTATTCGAATGCAATCTCTCAAGTTAAAATGTTCTTGAATAAGTTAAAAATTAAAAAAACAAGGTGTACACAACAACAATGTGCTATTCTTTTATTGGGTTGATCCTTCTTCTTTTTGAAGTAGTTTTGTTTTTTTGTTTTTTTGTTTTTGTTATGTATTGTTGTTTAAGGATTATTTTGGAATTTGATTTTGTATGAGTGGATAATGGGTATATGAAGGTATATTTGTGTCTATACCTTGTTTTTAAGTATAGAGAGGATATAAATGGTGTCCTATTGTACAATATAGAAAGTACATATTGATATCCTTAGGAAACAGATATGGATATTGATAATGGATCTATGAAGTAATGGATGTAGACAACGAAAGATGTATAGATATGTAAAGTAAGATGTATAAATATGATTACAAAGAATAATCTACATGAGTCAAGGACTATATGAGTAAGTTAATTAGAGCCATTGCTCTTTTATGTGTTGTTGTGTAGAAAATTAATATTCAATTCATTGATCATGGTGTATATTATTTAAAATTCATGTGATTTTGATCTTTCTTTTTTAAAATTGAATATGCCCAAGATCAATGACTAATGGACTATCAATTGATGCATGAGACCAACTCTTTAAAATATGCTTATCATGCACTCCTTAAATTTGTAGGTAATTCATAATTTTTTAATTCTTAGCTTGTAAGTATTTCACATGATCTACATTATATCTAGTCGTTTAAGTTAGCAAATTTAACGGTCATATATATTATTAGAAGAATAAGAAGTTAAGTTGACTTCTTTGAGTTTTAATGTAACGCTTGTAAAATTCATTTTGTAATTATTTACATTTTTATGAATTTTATTCTTGGACGGGTGTTATTGTTCCGAGGCCTGTTGTGTGGTTTTGTGCCTTTGGGTCGACTTTGATTTGCGTGTACGTGTACGTAGCTGGCACTGTGCTTGTGGGCCCAAGTGTGGGTCCGCGTGGGGTCCATGTTTGTGGGCCGTTTGTTGCGGTTGGTGGTTGTGTGTTTGGTGAAGAGGGTTGTTGGTTTGTGCCTTGGAGTTGGCGATTGGGTTGTGTGCGGCGAGGCTAGTGGGTGGTTGAGGACTGGCTGGTGTGCACGTGCCGAAGGTTGGTATGCAGGTGCACTGCGACTTCCTCCCCCGTGTATTTAACGCGTGCTTGGGGTGAGTCCTCTCCAACGCACTGGAGCCCCAACCTTCTTCGCTCCCTTCCGTTCTTCCTCTTTCCCCCTCCATTCCTTCTCCATCTTCTTCTTCACTCCTCCTGGTTCGACAGCGGTCCTGGCCCCTGGTCCAGGCTTTGTTGGCGTTCAGACGAAAGTGCTAGGGGCACA
>JAMKQA010078886.1:0-11669 GCA_024699735.1 Posidonia australis
TCAAATACCATTTTCCATTTCATTCTTTTCGTTGCAGGACTCTGTTTCCTTGCAACACTTGACCCTCCACTGGGGTCCCAACTCAAGCCATCAAAACCACATTAAAACCATAAATTGGGTCTTAAGCCTAAAAACCACATAAAACCATCTCTTCATTCATTTGTAGGGTCAAAACCGAAAACCACACCCAAATCCATTTGTTTGGGATTCCACATGCCTCCATGTTATTACACGGGGCAAACATCATTCACATAAACCCACCATACCGTAACAACCACTTAACATTCATTAAAAATCACCTTTTAACCTTTAAAAGTCAGGGCAAAAACGGCATACCGAATTTTCAATTCGGTATACCGAAATTTTCAATTCGGTATACCGAAATTTTCAATTCGGTATATCGAAATTTCCTGTTTCGGTATACCGAATTTTTTCGGTATGCCGAAACCCCCTGTATCGGTCGACCGGAAAATTTCGGTCTACCGAAACCTAGGTCCTGGCCTAATCTGCTAGGATTTCGGCATACCGAATTTTTTTCGATATACCAAATTCCCCGCAGACAGGGCACACCTCTGCTCAGGCAGCGAAAAATTGCCCCAAGTGGGAGTCCCGATCGGACCCTCCAAACATGCATCATAAATTTCCATAAAAACATGGGGTGTAGACCCTCAAGTCTACTTCAAAACCCCACAAACCATTCATGATTTCATCAATCACACAACTCATACAAAAATCACAAGGGGAAAGGGCTCAAGAACGGCTACTGTAGCCTTCAACCCCAAAATCACATTTTCCCCCCCAAACATGAATCCTAACCGCATGATCTCTACATTCTCATGCAATACAACACATTCCCATTCATTTCATGATTTTTCTAAAATTTTCCAAGCATTATCTTGATTTTCATGCAAATAATCCTACTATCAACAAAACACCAAACGGAGAAAAGGGAAGGGGTCGCGTACCTGGCACAGCCCCCGGCGACCTTCCTTACACTCCGGCGAACCTCCTCGCGCCCCGACGAAGCCTCCTCTGCCGGCGGAACACACGAGCGGCTCATCACCTCCTTGGTTACGCGTCGATCCTCTCCCTCTCCTCCTCTCTCTGTCACCCCTTCCTCTCTTTGCATGCCGCGACCTCCACTTATCCTCCTCTCCACCCGCATCGCACCGGCCGCCCATCGCATCGGAGGAGATGGCGAGGCACAGACCAGTGTCGCTAGTGGCACGGGTCGGGGTAGGGAAGGGGACGGGGAGAAAAGTATGCGGCTCATGAAAGGAAGAAAAAGAAGGAGAAAAAGAAGGAAAAGAAAGGAAGAAAAGACAGGCATACAAATTGAGGCAACTGTGCATCCTCAAACCGGACTCCACATGGATCCCAAATCACAAGTAGATGCACAGAAAGCCAACCACAACCTCACACAACCAAGAAACAATAGATTACCCATTAATAAACCTTTATACACAATATTGCAAATAATTACATGGTTTACAATAAAAGTGGATAATCAGGCCTAGATGTCACAGCCATTCTCTTCAAAAACATTGTCATTTTATGTGATTTTCTTTGTCGTTTCATATTTCATTATTCTGTCATTGCATGTGGTTTTCTTCGCAATTTTCGCATGCATCTTGCACATCCATCTAGTCTTGACTTGCCATTCATATTAGCATGATCAAAGCACAATCTAGGCTTAACAAGCATTCATTCAACCTCTAGCAAGCGAATCAAACTAGAAAAATCGAGTTTCTCGGGCGTACGGGGGTACCTATTACCTTTCCCGTGCATAACAGGAATCCTTACCCATCCTCTGGTTTGAAGACATTTGGCATTTTCATTTGCATCACATGCATTCATCCTTTTTGTGGTTGTTTGTGGTTTTCCTCGTCTTGCCCTTAAATGACTAAGTAGCAACTCTGATTTTTGTCTTATCTTATCTTACACCTTTGCCATCCTGGCATGGCTGTGGCCTCCTCCCTCTAAAGCGACTCCGCGCTAGATTCTCGAGCAGGCATGATCACACCTGGTCTCGATGACACGGTCCCACGGTGTATCGGCCCACACACAGAAAACTTGAAAAATCATTTCAACAATGGGCCAACTCATCTCTACTAAAAACAATTTTATATCTTTGAAAACTCTTTCAAAACCTTGACAAAACGACACATCAAGTGTCCCATGAGACCACTACTAACGGCCTACAATCTCATCTCAAATGGGCAAAACAAGCCAATCTAGAAAATCCTCAAAAATCAGATTTATAAAACAGTTGGGGCCCTGATTCGACATTCTGAAAAGGAATCGGTATATCAAAAATCCCTGGATCGGAAGACCAGTTAGGATCGATCGATCGAAACAGGTCAATGGTCAACACTCATAGCCAAATTGGTAGACTAAAAAATGGTTCAGTTGACCGAAATCTCCTAATTCGGTCGATCGTCCAAAATCGGACGACCGAAGTTTGACCAAAGGACCTAATCTGACAGAAAAATAGCATATCGAAACGATTTGGTATGTTGTTTTCTACGAATCCAGAAAACACCCTAAAGCTCCAACTTTTGAAATCACCCAAAATGGGACCTTGGGGCGGACCCCCAAAACAAATACAACAAAATCCAACTAAAACATATATTGTAGACCCTTGAGTCTACGCCAAATCCACACAAACAAAACCAAAATCCATCCATCACATAGCAAGATATAAATTTGCAAAGACAAAGGGGTCAAACGGACCCAAACCACAACAATCACCATAAAACACCATATATGCCTCCATAAATTCTCAAAAATCCACAATAAATTCTAGGAATGTAAATTTACCTAGATTTCATGCATTCCTATCATTTTCTACAAATTTCATGCTTTCTACACTTCGATTTGGAGGTGCGTACTTTAATACATCCTCTAGCGACCCAACTCTAGCCACCAGCCACATGCGAGCCTTTGGAGCCTCCACAACCCTTCGGACGACTCCCTAGAGCCACACGTTGTTGCCACAACCTGCTGCATACCGTTAAGCACACCAAACAGGGGGAGAGGAAGAAATAGGGGAGGAGGTGGGGAAGAGACGGGAGAGAAAGAGGGTGAGTGAGGGAGGGATGGGGTGAGTGGGGAGAGTGAGTAGAGGGAGGGGAGATGGAGGTGGTGCTCGAGAGGAGAACGACAAAGCAGGGAAAAGAGGAGGAGAGGTGCGGAAGGAGGTGGTTGATGACCAAAACTATATACGCACCAATGGTGGTAGCTGCATACATGCATGAACAGTGCAACCACCAGCTTTCCGTACGAGCCAGCAACCAACCACACCAGCTCACTCCCACCAACCGGCCCACAAACGTGGGCCCCACATGGACCCACACCTGGGCCCATAAGCATAGTGCCATAATGCATAGTGTCAATCACGCATAAGAACACACAAACAAAAGCCAACCCACGAGGCTCAAGTCCAAAATTACAAAATCACACAAACGGTCCTTGGAACAGTAACACCTGTCGAGGAATAAATTCATTATAATGTAAATAATTACAAAATGATTTTATGGGTGTTACAATTCTGGCCCTACTTGGATCAGCTCGTAGTGATATTTGTTGATGATGTGTTGGTGTACTCCCTTGATATAGAGACTCACTAGATGAATTTGAGGATTGTGCTAAAGATCCTGTGGCAGCACCAAATTACGCAATGTTCTCTAAATGTTAGTTTTGGCTGGAGGATTTCACATTTCTCGACCATATCATCTCAAGAGAGGAAATTAAGGTAGATCTAGCTAAAGTAGAAGTAGTTAACCCCTGGGCAGGCCTAGAACTATGACATCTCTAGTGTTGACTCAACCCTTTGGGAGTGGAGGTTTTGTAGTATACAATGATGCTTGTGGGATAGGGTTGGGGTGTGTATTGATGTAGCATGGGAGAATGGTGGCATATGCCTCATGCTAGCTAAAGAATCATGAGAGAAATTACCTCACCCATGACCTAGAGATGGCTGCAGTGGTATTTGCCTTGAAAATCTAGTGACATTACTTGTATGGTGAGTAGTTCGAGGTATTCACAAATCACTAGAGCCTGAAATATATTTTCACCCAGAAGGATTTGAATCTAAGGCAGCAAAGATGGATAGAATACCTCAAGGACTACAACTTTAGCCTATCCTATCATCCAAGGAAGCCTAATGTGGTCACTGATGCACTGAGCAAGTGCACTCATACTATGGCCAGCCTGATGATCAAGGAATGGCACATACTGGAAGACTTGATTGAGTGTAGACCTTGGAGATAGTCTTAGGGACCTATTGGAGCTTGGATGGCGAATTTGTCTGTCCACCCAAGATTGTTGGAGGTAATTGTAGCTGCTCAGCAACTAGACCCTGTTGTGCGAGAGATTTGGGCAAAATTGGAGGCGTGGAAGGTGCCTCATTTCTCTGAAAGTGTGAATGAAGGACTCAGATTTGATCTGCGTCTATACGTGCCTTGTGTGGAGGAAATAAAACAGACATTATTGGATGAAGCCCACGAGTCTAGATACACCATTCACACAAGGAGCACCAAGATGTACAAGGACTTGAAAAGAAATTTCTGGTGGCTTGGAATGAAGAAAGAGATTGCTAAGCACATGGTGAAATGTGCAACTTGCCAGATGATCAAGATTTAGTACCAAAAGCCTAAAAGAATACTGCAACCTCTGGACATTCCAGCTTGGAAATGGGAGCATGTATCGACGGACTTTGCGACAGGATTATCCAAAACTAGAAGAAAGAATGATGCTATCTGGTGATTGTGGATCGACTCACAAAGTTAGCGCATTTCCTACCTATGAGGGTGAATCTTCCATTACCACAATTGGTAGAGTTGTACATGGTCGAGATAGTTTGGCTGCATGGAGTCCCGATGTCAATTGTGTCTAACAGAGACATCGGGTTTACATCGAGGTTCTGGGGTGCATTGCAAGGGACTTTTGGCACTATATTGAATTTCAGTACAACTTTACACCCTTAGAAAGATGGAAAGGACTATCCAAACATTAAAAGACATGTTGCGGGCCTGCACTTTAGACTTCAGAGGGAGCTGGGAAGATCATTTGCCATTGATCGAATTTGCCTACAATAATAGTCATCTCTCCAACATCTGTATGGCATTGTATGAGAAACTATATGGGAGACCCTATAGGACACCTACCTGTTAGAATGAGGTAGGCGAGAGACAGCTCGTGGGCCTAGAGATTATGCAGCAGTATGCAGATAAAGTGGATCTGATCAAAAAGAGGCTAGCAATTGCACATAGCAGGCAAAAGAGTTATGCTGACTGGAAGTATAGACCTTTGGAATTCAAGGTAGGAGACTTTGTTTTCCTAAAGGTATCACAAACAAAAGGAGTGGCATGATTTGGGGAGCAGGGAAAGATGAGTTCTCATTACATTGGACCCTACAAGATCTCCAGAAGGGTCGGAGAATGTGCCTACATGTTGGATCTGCCTCCAAAGCTTTCAGGCATGCATAGTGTGTTTCACGTCTTGATGTTGAGGAAATGTTTGGTTGATGCTTCCCAAGTGATCCCAGTTCAACCAGGCGAGCTGCAAGAAGATATGTTCATGGTGGAGGACGTTGTACAAATACTTGATAGAAAAGGATAGGTCCTTAGAAGCAAGGTAATCCCTCTTGTACTGGTCCATTGGCAGCACCATGACACAAAGGAGGCTACTTCAGAACAAAAGGCGGACATGCAGTCCTTGTATCCCCACTTGTTCTATTAGCATCAAATTTTGAGATGAAATTCATTTAAGAGGGGTAGAATGTAATACCCAGGAATGTACCTGAGACATTGTATTTTGAATATGAGATTTAATATCAGTGTTTGTGCTTTGGATTGTGATTCCTTGTGGTTATGGGAATGTATGTTGGTTTTTGAGGCATATTTGTGATGAGTTTCCTTGATTTGAGCACTTGTTATCTCTCTAGCTCTATCCAATAAGGGTCAAGTAGACCCAATAAGTAGACAAAATTGGCAGGTATTCTGGGCAGATAGAGAGGGCAAACCAACACGGGGGAAGGATAGATGAGTGTTGGTAGCGCAAATTGCCGGCGTGCAATTTAAATAGTGAATGTCAGAAATACAGCAAACACTGCCCTACTCCACCTGTGCTTGTTTCTTCCATCGATCCTGCCTAACACCTTGCCATGCTGCGTCCCGAGGTCCTCTCCTCCTTCACTGAGTGTTACGTGGGTGCTTAAAGCCCATGGCCTTCCTACGTGAAGAAGCAGACCAATAGAGACGAAGAAACAAGAGGGAGAGGAAGAGTTGAGGAAGTGGGAGAACTGAGAAGTGAGGGAGGAGCTTCATCGGAGTTCCACCACCACCTAGCCATCACCAGAGGTGTGGGCAATTCGTCCAAGGAAGAAGTGATGTTAGGGAGGCTTGCCGGAGGTCATCGAAAAGTGAGGAACATTGAAAAACCCATAACAATACGCATTTTCCTCCCTCTTTTAATTTCTAGAATCATGCCTAGGATTATATTTCAATATGGAGATTAACATAGAAGCATGAAATCTTGATTTGCATGCCTATGGCGGTGATTTATGGTTTTTTAGGGAATTATCCATGTTCATTAAGGAATAAGGTTGATTTATGGAAATAAATGGAAATATATGTGAATTCACGCCATGAAGGACTTAGAAGTGTACTGAGATGTGGTTATGCATGCTTTGAATGTGTGGAAATAATCCCTGATGTTTTCTAAGATTTTTATGGAATTTCATGGATTTTTTAGTGTTGGGTTTGTATGCTCTGAGTTGTCTGTAAAATGCATGGCACGACTAGAAGGTGGAGACTTCCAGTGCAAATTCAAGGCACAGTCAGATCGTAGATGTCTAGGGTGTAGATGGCAGGCGCGAATGACTGATGCGAATGGCCGACATGTGCTACAATACTCAGTGAATAAAAATGCTTATTTTTAGTGATTTTTGAGATTAAATAATGTTAAATACATATAAATGCATGGAAAATACATGGATAATGAATGTGGTGATGGTGATTTCCTATAGCAAGTGGGAAATACATGAAAAATGAGTGTGAGCCAATAAATGTGGAAATGGTTTAGAGAATCAAAAATGTGGAAAATAAATGATTTGAAAATTGGTTTTGATAATGATAAATGATTTTGTGAAATGTTTTGAAAAGAGATTTATAAAGGAAGCTACATATGTTTTAAAAGGATTTGCCAAGATTTGTAGGAACCATATTTAGGCCAATTGGTCTTATTGACAAGGGGTAGTGAGACCTCTGAGTAGTCGGGATGTGCCATAAGCAGTGGTTGTTGAGTTTTGGTCCAAGCAGTGAGTCTCGTGACTGTGTGGTACTACTGGACCTGGGGTAATGATAGGCCTAGACTATCCTCAGTGCTGGTATTGGTCAGGTCTGGAGTTAGAGTCCCCCACTGTTCGGGCACCAGGGGCATCGTGAGGACACATCCCGTGCTTGTACTAGTGAGGGTACGCTACTTTGAGACTATAGCCAAGGCGGTTGAACTCCTGCATGGGGTGGTTCATCACGGCACTGTAGTGTGGACGGGAATGGAACCTCGCCAATTACTTGTGGCTAGGTCAGTCACTTGTGGCCAAGGTGATACGAATATACGATAGGTTTTGGTTTGGTTTGAGACTTATAGTTTGTGCTAGATTACAACTGTGGTTTTGTTGTGATTTGAGATATGAAAAGATTGTGCTTTGGGTTGGATTCTAATTGAGAAATTGCTTCCTGATATGCATGAAATTGGTTTACAAATGTCCATGAGATTTTAAAAGGAAATGACAAGAAAGTTTTGAAAAGATAGGATTTATTAATGATTTTCCGAATTGCATGTGTTAGCTTTCCGATATTTGTGTTTCCTTCATGGTTTTGGTAGCAGCATAGACTTTGCCAGTCTTGTGTGTTTTGGGACACATACTACGTGAAATTGATGTCACTCACGTGTGTTTTATTTATGTTCTGTTTCAGGTGCATAGTTGAAGGTGTAGTGTTGCTCTGGTGCGATTCTCGAAGTCACTTAGCCTCACACAGGTCTAAGAAGTAAATTTTAATTACTTAATTGTTTAATTTTGTTAATTTAGATTTAATAAATTATTTGGGTAGTTTCTATATTATTGTGTAGTATTGGGGTGTTACATTTTCAAATGCTAAAAATAGAATAGGAAATGAATAGAAGCTAAAATAATGTTATTTGTGCACCCTATGCTTCTGTTGGGTGAATTGACAAGATGCCTTTATTGTGTCAGGCCTTGGAACTTTGACATTTTTTTTTCTGCATGTTCAGTGTTTTTGCATCAACACTGAAAAATATAAAAGAGGTGGGTGGAAATGTACCACTTGAACTCTTAACCATCAACTTGAAATAGTGGATGACAAAATGATAGATCAACACTTTTTAGATATCACAAGATTCCTTAAGTCCACCGTTGAATGAGAAAATCACCCAACTTCCTCTTCATGGGAAAAGATGAGATAGGATGCTATAGTGATTGATGCATCTACTGAAAAGAAGTCTACAAAACTCAAATTTTGTTGAAGAAACTTTATTTTCACTAGCTTCTACGTACCAAATATATATTATGAATTGTTATCACAGAACTTGTTATATTCAGATCATGGATAGAATAATAATCAAGAATCGTGAGTTCTGGATTTTTTTCTAAAAGAGGTTTAAGCATCTATGCCACCCATACAACAAGGTTTATTAACTAGCCCCTTCTAGCACATAGTTTTTGGTATACTGAGTAAACTACTATGGTTTGACCTAAAATTTCATATGTAACTATTGTAAATGATTTAGATCATAATCAATGGTTTGTATTTTGACTTTCAAGTCAAGTCAAGCTTAAATCAAATGACTTCAACTCTCTTCTGAGAAGTTGAGCTCACTTAGCAACCTAGCAGTTCCCTTCCATTTCAAGATTTAAAAGGTTCATATCAAAACTGCCAAATAAAACTTTACAACTTTTCTGTGAACATAGTCGATTATGCTTCCCTATGGAAGTTGAGAAGAACATTATTTCCAACAAAAATTGGGATCGGTAGGCACAAAGATATCCACTCTCCATCTGTAATAAATTTCCTACTACAATATTTCACCTACTTCAAGGTTTTTTTTTTTTTAAATTCTTTCAAAGAAACTTTTGTTACTAACATTCTCATAGAAAAAAAAACGTTTTAAAGAACAAGTCATTTTTGCGACTTATGATGTAACACCCCCAACTAGGTGCTATGGAATCTAAGCTACTAAACTAGAGTTTAATGCACTAATAAGGAAAATAAATTATAATCTACTCAAAACTTGTGTGTGTGGCTAGTGACTCTTGTCTCTGAACACTGAGCTAGACTACACTCCAGACTAAGCACCTGAGAACAAATATAAAGCAAAACACGCGTGAGTGACTTCTAAGTCACCCAGTATGTGCCCACCAAAACCCACGGCGGAAAACTTTTAAATTCTAGACTAACAAAACTTTCTTAATTTTTCTAAAAATCTTTTTGTAAATCTATCTACTCTATGTTCTTATGAGAACCTAAAACTCAGAATAAAATTCTAGTAAACACTTCTCAAGAAAATATCAGAAAATCATGCTCTTTTCAAATCTTTTCTTTCTTTTCAAAATCTCATGCACTATTCTAATGCATTTCTAGAAAACAACTTTGGGACTAGGATCCAGCCTAAAACACAAATCTCGAATATGTCTAAAACAGAAATCTTGATTGTAACTAGCCTTAAACTCTAGTCTCATCTTGCTATAATCTGGCTAAAACTTAGAAGGCAAAACCCAACTCGATTCTAGCTTAAATCTAATTCTGAATCTCAAATCTGAAAACTCTTTTCTTCTATCATTTCCTTTTCTAGTGCCACCTTGATCAGAGGTGACCTGGCCACAAACAGAGGAAGTGGCACAACCTCAACCTCCTACACTACCACAATGAAAGTCCTCGTGCCCACATGCCACCATCCTAGCCAACGAACCTTACTAATCTTTTCTCTTTTATTTTTCTCATTTGCATAGACATGCGTTCTCCGAATGTCCCTTTCATTCATGGTGTTTAAGCTCACAGGTCATCTTACCCGGTCCATTCAACAACTTTTTCTAGGTACCTAGTTTCTCTAATCAGGGCCACAAGTTTTGAAAACTCTTTCTAAAACTTGCATCTATCTTTGAGATCTTTGTTCCAAATCTTTCCAATTATGGAAATCTTTTCTGTGAGACTTTTCACTTCATAATTAGCTTCTCTATATCTCTTGAAAACCCCAAGAAACTCTTATTTAGTAAACATGCCAAAAACACATAAATTAGGCATTAATTACTTGACTGGAAAAAAACTTGGCAAAACAAGTCAGGGGTCCTGATTTGACAGACTGAATCTAATCGGTATGCCAAACTGGAACCAACCTTGGAAATGGCCCAAGGCCTTGATTCACAAATCCAATCTAATTGGTCTACTAAAATCCCCTGATTCAATAAACTAAATGATTTTGATCGATCGAAAACAAGTATTTGGGGCCAAACTGACAGGCATTCGGCATACCAAACCTATTCAGTATGCCAAAATCCGCATCTTCTAGTAATAGAGCCTAGCCCCTAGGCCACTCATTCATTAGAATTGAGACCTCTAGTGGACCCATTTCTAGTGAACCACAAATCCCACATAAAGCATTACTACTAACATGCCAAGTCTATTTCTATTTGGGACAATTTTCATTAAAAATCATTGCATATAACTCAAGATATAAAAAGTTGGGAGGACTTGCCCCAACTTACTATATCAACCTCTAGTAAAAACCCACTAAATTCTAGATGAACCATGGAAAATTCTCAAAATCACATACGACCATGATTTCATGCTTATTATCTCATTTTCATGCTTCTCAACTAAAATAGCATCTTTCACTAAGGACTAAAAACTTAAATAACAAGGTAACATAGATGAGGGTTGTGTACACTTAAAACGATCTCTGACAATCTCTCCTTCTCTAGTGACCCTCCTCTCTCTACTCGATGTCCTCTGGCACAAGAGTCCTTCGGCGAGCTTCCTCCACCGGCGAGCACCCACACACTCACTATCTCTCTCGGATTCTCCCTCTTTCTCTCTCTTTCTCTCTTTGGTTTCACCCCAATTCTTTCTCTTCTATTCTTCCTCCAGTGTGTCAATCCCACTATCATCTTCCTTTCCCTTAAATGCTCGCCACCTCGTTGTCCTCCATCGTCAACGACATCATTGAGGATCCCAGTGAGTTGGTGAAGGAGGTGTGGTGAAAGGCTGCGGGTTACTGTGGTGAGCACAATGAAGGGTGGTGGACATTGTGTAGAGTTGACTCAGGCCTCGCACTAGTCCCACTCACACACACGTGTGGCACACTCAGGTCCAAACATCACACAGTAGGGGAACTACCAGAGATAATTACCAACTAATAGTGAGCTCAACTCAAAAATGATATCACTAAACTAATTATCCAGATTACAATAACTTAATTACATTTATTTTGGATAATTCAGACATAGATATTACATATGGAACTCCATGTTATTCATGTAGAACATAGAATTTGTTTCTATAGTAAAATTCCTTTAAGATAACCTGGAATTCATCACTACAATATCCACTTTATGCAAAGGCACAAGCATACTTGATACCTCATGAATT
>JAMKQA010078887.1:0-10997 GCA_024699735.1 Posidonia australis
TTTCATCAGTCCAATCTTGACCAAAACACATTTCACTTTCTTTATTCATTTCCACTTTTCTTTATTGTTGTTACCTTGATCAGGGGTAACCAGGCACATAAGCAGTAGGCGAGGACATCCTTCCCCTACCTTCCTGCACTGCCGCGATGAGATTCCCCGTGTGGGATGTCACCGCCCTGGCCAACTGGCCTCAATTTCATTTCCATAAGTGCACGAGGATACATCTTTGTTTGACGCCCCAGTCGGTGACCCGAGCAACTAGATCCAATGACCCAGGCTCAGTCAACACCGTCGGTGACCCGAACAACTAGGCTCAAAAGCCCAGGCTCAGCCTACACCACTACGAGCTCGATGACCCGAACAACTAGGTACAACTACCCAGGCTCAGCCTACACCGACGGTGACCCGAACAACTACGCTCAAAGGCCCAGGCTCAGCCTACACCGTCTCAAGCTCGGAAACCACAGTCTTGTTCATAACACATTATTAGTGTTCCATTTCAAAACTCTTTCCAGTTTTCAAAAATCATTTTCAATTCCATTCTTCTCGTTGCAGGACTCTATTTCTTTGCAACACTTGACCCTCCACTGGGGTCCCAACTCAAGCCACCAAAACCACATTTAAAACCATAAATTGGGTCTTATGCCCAAAACCACACAAAATCATCTTTACATTCGTTTATAGGGTCAAGGGCCAAAACCACACCCAAATCCATTTTTTTGGGGTTCCACATGCCTCCATGTTGTTACACGGGGCAAACATCATTCATATAAACCCACCATACCATCACAACCACTTAACATTCATTAAAATTCACATTTTAACCTTTCAACTTCAGGGCAAAAACGGCATAACGAATTTTCAATTCAGTATACCGAAATTTCCTGTTTTGGTATATCGAAATTTTTCGGTATGCCGAAACCCCCTGTTTCGGTCGACCGTGAAATTTTGGTCTACCGAAACCCTAATTCCTGGCTTAATCTGCTAGGATTTCGGCATACCGAATTTTTTCGGTATACTGAATTCTTCGCAGACAGGGCACACCCCTGTTCAAGCAGTGAAAAATCGCCTCAAGTGGGAGTCCCTATCGGACCCCCCAAACATGTCTCATAAATTTCCATAAAATCATGGGGTGTAGACCCTTGAGTCTACTTTAAAACCCCTCAACCATACATGATTTCTTCAATCACATAACTCATACGAAAATCACAAGGAGAAAGGACTCAAGAACGACTACTGTAGCCTTCAACCCCAAAATCACATTTTCCCCCAAACATGAATCCTAACCGCATGATCTCTACATTCTCATGCAATACATCACATTTCCATTAATTTCATAATTTTTCCGCGATTTCACATGCATTATCTTGATTTTCATGCAATTAACCTACTATTAACAAAACGCTAAACGGAAGGAGGGGAAAGGATCGCGTACCTGACTCAAGCCTCTGGCGACCCTTAGCACACACTGGCAAGCCTCGGCGAACTCCAGTGAACCTCCCCTACCAGTGGAACACCACGAGTAGCTCGCACCACCTCCTCCCAGCACGCGCGCCCCTACTCCCTTTCTTCTCTTCCTTTCCTTTCTTGTAGCGCTCTCCCTCTACCCCCTCCTTCCTCCATCTCTTATTTCCGCCACCGCTCGCTTGGCACCGGCCACCCATCCCGTCGGATGAGATGGGGAGGCACAGGCCTCCGTCGCTGGTGGCACGGGTGGAAGAAGAGAAAGAAGAAGACGAAGAATGGGTAGAAGAGCGTGGCTCGTGAGAGAAAAAGAAGGAGAAAAAGGAAGAAAAGAAAAGAGGAAAGAACGGCACGCAAAATGTGGCAACTATGCATCCTCAAATCGGACTCCACATGGATCCCAAATCATAAGCAGATGCACAGAAAGCCAACCACAATCTCACACAACCAAGAAACATCAGGTTATCCATTAATAAACCATTTATACAATATTGCAAATAATTACATGGTTTACAATAAAAATGGATAATAAGGCCTAGATGTCACAAGGACCCTCCAAAGGCTAACTGCATACCAAGAAAGCCTGCTCACCCTACAGCTAAGCAAGTCATCCTCTCTTAAGACGTCACTTGTAATGGGACACATACTCTACCTGCATTGGCCATACACATGCAAGGTATGCCCTCTCGATGTCCACACCATGGTGCTCGGACTAGAGTGTCATACCTCTATGTCCAGACGACATCCTGAAGCTCAATACCTAGAGCGACTAGAGTATCATACCTCTAAGTCTGAATGACATCTCGACTTGTAAACCTCAGCCTCGACCTTGTGGACAACAATCCACAAGTATCATATCTCCAAGATCCGACGAATACTTGACTGCAACCTCTTGGTCACTAACCTCAATCTAAGTGACGTGCTCGACTACCCAAGAATGTCATCACATTTCCTGTCCAAGCAACACGACCCTCCAGTATCTTGGTCCCTCACATCAAAAGACCAAGGAAAGCTCTTTTCAAAACATCACCACATTTTCCTTAAAAATCTTTTTCAAAATCATTTATATATCACCAAAATATTCACAAAACCAACATACCTTTTAACCATGATTAAAACAACAAAACCAACTAAATTCTTCCAAATTGGTATACCAAACCTAGGTCAAGGCTTACACAAGAGAACACAGTCTCCATATTGAAATTGGTTGGTATATCGAAGCCTAGATGTTGGGCCAATTTCCCAAGAGCCAAATCGACATACTGAAATGGATTCAGTATACCAATTTCTAGGTTCAAGGGATATTCAAGAACATGATCGGCATACCAAATAAAATCGACATGCCGATTATAGAACACAAGCCAACCCTAACCCAAAAATCATCCAAAATGGGGACTTCAACCATTCCCACCACAAGAAACCATAATATCTACAAAAATATACAAAATGTAGACATGGAAATACTCTACAATTTGGCACAAAAATCATTACGATCCATTCAACGTAGTTCAAGATATAAAAATTCAAAGGAAACACAAACATGTGGTGATAGAAATAGGGCATATGAAAAAAACTCTAAAATTCACCAAAAATTCCCCAAAATCATGGAATCTCTACCAAACATTCAAATCATGTTAAACTACACATTCATGCCATTTTCATGCTAAATTTAAAAGGAAAAGATGGAGTGTGCACCCCTTGGGCGTTCACAGAGGTCCTCCTTATCACTGACGAACCAAAATGCACCATCGATGACCACGACCACCTTGAAGCTCCACACAACCTCTCCTCGAGCTTGCCACATCCTTTGGGATGAAGATCGAAGGTCCACACTGGCAAGGAAAAGCTTAGCCAACTCGGGTGCCACCACTGGACTCTCTTTCTCATAAACAAAAGAAGGAAGGTGGGGAAGAGAGGTACGGGAGAAGGAAGAGAAGGAGGAAAGAATGGGGAAGGACAGCTTTGGAGTTCCTCATCACCTTACCACTATTGTGCTCATGGGAAAATGGTGGGGATAGTTGAGAAGTGTTGGGGAAGCCACGGCCTCTTTTCATTTATACGCGTAGCTTGGAGGAAGGAGGGCATGTGTGAATTCCTCCTGTCAAACATGCATGCACACATCTACACGTCCCACCACCCAATTGCTATTCTTGCACCAACCCAACAAGGCATGAGGCAACAACCACTCCTCCACAACTACCCAACGATACAAGATACAAGCACAATGCCACACAAAACAAACAAGGCACAACACCAAGGCCCAAAGCTCAAACCACAAATACGCACGGTAGTAACACCAGCCTACCGTTAAAATTCATTAAACTGAATAAATACAATGCAATGAATTTTCCAAGTGCTACATCCTAACCACCTTAAATGAGGTTTCACTCTCGAAATCAGTGGTAGGTGAAAAGATACAGATATCAGGCTAGGATAGCATCTTCGTGCTCTCAAGTGGCCTTCTTAGCTCCATGATGCTACCATTGTATAAGAACAAGTGAAATCACCTTGTTTCGCAACATCTGTTCCTTCCATCCAATGATTTGGACAACATCCTCCACAAAAGACAGATCTTGCTGAAGCACTTCTGACTGAACTGGGATCACATGTGATGCATCTGTTAGAGTGGAGACATGCAATACGTCATGAACAATTGATAGCTCTGGTGGTAGATCGAGTCTATAAGTAACTTCACCAACTCTCTATGTGATCTAGTATGGGCTAATATATCTAGGACTCAGGTTCTCACGCTTCCCAAATCTCATCATGCCCTTGGTCAGTGACACCTTCAGAAACACATAATCTGCCGCTAGGAATTTCGACGATATCTGCCTCTGGTCAGCATAACTCTCCTATCGATTCGTTGCAGCAACAAGTCTCTTGGGGATCAGATCTACCTTGTTTGCATACAACTAAACAATCTCAAGACCAAGGAATTATCATTCACCTACCTTGCTCTAGTAAAATGGCGATCTGCATGGCCTAACATATAAGGCTTCATATGGCACCATCCCAATGCTAGAGTGGTAACTATTATTGTAGGTGAACTCCATCAAAGGAAGATGGTCCTCTCGACTCTCCTACAAGTTCAAGGCATATGCTTTGAGTATATCCTCCAATGTCTAGATGGTCCTCTTTTCCTAACCATCTGACTAAGGATAGAAGGTTGTGCTAAAATTAAGCACCGTGCTAAGAGCTTCTTACAAAGTCCTCTAGAACTTCAGGGAGAACCTTATGTCTATATCAGACACAATGAACATGGGAACACTATGCAACTGGACAATCTTTGACACATATAATTCTACTAATCGATGCACCAGAAGATTCACTCGAATTGCAAGAAAATGCATAGACTTGGTCAATCGATCCACAATTACTCACACGGTCATTCTTTCTTCTGTTATGCAGCAAACCAATCACAAAATCTATAGATATGTGTTTCCATTTTTACATAGGAATGTCCATGGACTACAAAGTTCCTCTAGGCTTCTGATGCATTGCCTTGACCAATTGGTAAGTTATGCACTTCGTCACGTGATCAACAACATCTCTCTTCATGCTAGACTATTAGAAATTCCTCTTTAGGTCCCGATGCATCTTTGTACTCCTAAGATGAATGGTGTACTTAGATCGGTGAGCTTCATCTAGCAATCTCTACCTAACCTCCTCATACTAGGGCACATACAGACGTAAATCGTACCATAGCTCTCTATATGCCCCAATGGAAAAATGAGGCTTTCCTCCAATCTTCAGCTTCTCAAAAGCAACCTGAACAAAAGGATCTAACTATTGATAAACAATGATAAACTTCACTAGCTTAGGTGAATAGATAGATTGACCATCTAGGCACCAATCATTTCCCAAGCTTGTCTTTTGAGCCTGCAACCCACTAGATCCTCTAACATAGTCTACTCCTTAACCATTAGGCTTGCCAACATGTGCGTACGTTGACTCAGAGCATCAGTGACCACGTTGGCCTTCCTGAGGCGATAGGACAAGCTGAAATCATAGTCTGTAAGATACTCTACCTACCTATGCTACATCATGTTTAGGTCCTTTTGAGTAAATATATACTTTAGACTCTAGTGATTAATGAAGACCTCAAACTGCTCTTTATACAAATAGTTTCACTAAAGCTTGAGTGCGAACACTATGGCAACCATCTCCAAATCATGGGTAGGGTAGTTCTTCTTATGATTCTTTAACTAGCAAGAAGCATATGCTATGACATTGCCACACTGCAGTAGAACAAATCCCAACCCAACACCACTAGCATCATTATAACCCATGAAGCCACTACTTTCAGAAGGAAAAGTTAACACGAGAGCTAAAACTAAATGAATATTCAACTCATTGAAGCTCGCTTCACAATCATGGTCCCAAACAAATGGAACTCCTCTTTGTGTCAACTTTGTCAAAGGTGTAGTTATAAAGAGAAGTGCTTAGTGAACCTCATATAATAGCCCACCAAACTCAAGAACCTTTTGATCTTTGACACTATCATGGGCCTCTCCCAACTACTCGTTGCCTATACCTTGGTATGATCTACTCTGATGCCTTCTCCTAAAATAAGGTGACCAAGAAACATGACTTCATGCAACTAGAATTCACACTTGGAGAATTGGACATACAACTGATGTTGCTTCAAAGTATCCAATACTTCTCTCAAATGTAAGGCTTGAGTCTCCACATCTAGAGAATAGGCTAGTGCAACATCTACAAAGACTACCACAAACTGGTCCAGAAAAGGTATGAATATCCTATTCATCAGATCCATGAACGTAGTCGATGCATTGGTTAAGTCGAAAAGCATAACCATGAACTCATAATGGTCATACGTGCTGCATCTAAAAGGTAGTCTTCTAAATATTTGAGTTTCGGATCCTTAGCTATTGATACTTGACCATAGATCAATCTTTGAGAACATTGAAGTAGATAGTAGTTGATCGAATAGGTCATCAATGCAAGGCAAGGGGTACTTGTTCTTCACTGTTATTTGATTCAGCATCCAGTAATCTATACACAGCCAAAGCGAACCATCCGTCTTGTGAACGAATAGGATAGGCGATCTCTATGGAGACACACTTGGTCTGATGAAACTCTTGTCTAGCAACTCCTATAATTGTGACTTGAGCTCTCTCAATTTTGTTGGTACCATGCAATAAGGAGGCATTGAAACAACACCAGATCCTAGAACCAGATCAATCAAGAACAATACTTACTTGTGAGGTGGCATGTTAGCCAACTTGTAAAGAAACACATCAGGATATTCACACACTACAAAAATGTTGTAAACTCCCAACTCAGAAGATGTAGAGGTAACTATACTAGCTAGATACCCCATATAACCCTTAGCCAATGACTTCTAAGCCTTCATTACTGAAATAACGAACTTAGGCTTACTCTGACACACACCTTGCACAAAGAAGGAACCATCACCAATAAAACCAAAATACACTCTCCTTCGAGTACAATCAATCAGAGTAGATTGTCGACGCAGTCAATCCATGCTAAGTATCATGTCGTACTCTTACATGTCTATAATGATGAGATTGGCATCGAATTCCTTGCCATTCAATGCCATGCTAACAAACCACAAGGATCTCCAAGCCAAACTATACTTCCCTAGTAGCATGTCCACTTTGATATTAAAGACTAGCCTAACTGGCCAAACTTCTCCTTCCTTTCTTCTTGGAACCATAAGAACCATTGGAACTCAGCATACTTAGGAAGGAGAACCGCAAAGCAAAAAATGACTTAAACTTCCCTTTGGGATGATCTTCCATGAATTTCTTATACTCGTCCTCAAAATGGGAAGCCATCTTGACCATCTTCGCAACTATTTGGTACTGACAAGCTATCACCTTCAATCTCAACCTTAATTGAAGGCCCTCTAGAAACTTCTTTGCCTGCCGTTCCTCAGAGTCAAAGGCTTGGGCCAATCATTCCAAACGGGCAAAGGAAGCTTCATACTCGCTCATTGTCATACTACTCTACTACGAATTCTAGAACCCTCAGTCAAACCTATTCCACACATGATTGGGAAAGTACTTCACGTAGAAGGCTACTTTAAAGTCCTCCATTTGATCTCAACCATCAACAAGTTCGGGAACTTCTATTGTTGCACAACTCTCCACCATTGAACTACATCTCCTTTTAGTAGATAGTTGGCCAACTGCTCCCAGTGCTCATCTAGGCATGCGATACTCTCTAGTATCTTCACAATCCTGTAAAACTATGCCTCACTCTCCTTAGGCCCATCTTTGCCTTTGAACATTGGCACATACAGCTTATTCAACTGATGTAGCCATGGATTGCATGAAGATCCATTGGAACCTTCCTTGCTAAACGCATGCGAAATCCCATGCACTAGGTTCCATAGCTCGACCCGCATGCCTTGCCATCCGCTCTCATGGCCATGGTGAGAGATTCTACAAAAGGAAAACAAAGGCCTTACCAAGGGCCTTACCCTTGAGAATTGGATTCCTCGACAAGGGCCTTACCCTTCTCATGGCCATGGCGAGAGATTCTACAAAAGGAAAACAAAGTACCTACACCACAATCAAGAAAACAAACAAACAAACAAAATCATAGTAAAAGCCAATAGGTGCATACACGACTTTGACATACAATTCTATGAAGTCAATAGATTAAACACCTTAAGCTACTACACCTAGAAGTATCATACCTCCAAGATTCGATGAACACTTACCTATAGTCTCTTGATCTTTGACCTCAACCTAGGTGACGTACTTGACCATCTGAGAATATCGTCACATTCCATAGTCTAGGCAACATTGTTGGATCGAGAGACTTCTCTAGAGGAGAGTGAATAGAGAAGTATATATAATTTTTAATTTCTCTTAATTTGTTCTTAATTGTCTTTTCCAAATTCAAGTTAGATTACAGTAATAAAATTTGAAAGCTAAATATGAAACAACCACAGAAGGAGATGATAGACAATGAAGGTAAATGTACAAAATTTACAGTAGTTCGATCAACCTTGGCTTAGCCAACTTCTCGAGAACCCCTCGAGAGTTTCCTTATACTATAACATATTTGTATTGACAAACTCTTTATCTCACTCGACCTAAACCAATGGTGGTGTTCCTCTCAAGCCGAGAAATAGTAGATCCTTGAAGCTTTACAATGTTGTGTGCTTCTTTACAACTCCAAGCTAATTTTGATCTCCCAATGCAGTGGTGCAAGAAGATGTGCTGAATGAATTTGGTGCTTACTTGTCTTTGGAAGAATGGGAGGTAAAGTGGAATTTGCTTGAAAACACTCCTTAGGCTTGGAAATCACTCAATTTTGTATGCAATAAGTTTAGGAAGGCTTGTGTGTCACTTAATGGATTATAGGGGGTCCTATTTATTGAGAAAGCTATGCAAAGAGTTGTCACCAATGTCTCTTTCAACGTTCACAAATGGCTACTAGATCGATATGCTAAAATGAATTCAGTCAACTGAAATTCACAATGGTCGGATACTTCAGTAGATCGAAATGTTTCGAGGGTATTCTCAGTTGTGAATCCATTTTCTAGATTTTCGTATACCAAAGATTTTTGATATGCTGATGCTATTCTCGGTTGTGAACTCTACTTTTCCCAAATTTGAGTATATAGAAGATTTTCAGTCTGTCAAAATCAATCCTTGAATCTATTTAAGATTTTTCTAAGGTTCTCTCATTGGATTCTTGGGTATTCCTTTTTTTTTAGGATTTTGATTTGTTTGGAAGATCTTTACACATATCCTAGATTTAAAAAAAGAGAAATAAAAATTACATCAATAATTTTTACAATAAACACAAATGAATTATCTTGGTTGTGTTTTTCCTTGATTTCTCTTTGAGTTCTTTAATATGTCTCCATGTTTCTTCCTTTATGATATGTATCTTACTTGTGAGTCCTTTCTTGGAATTTCTTTTGTGACATCTGAGCCTGATTATCCATTTTTATTGTAAACCATGTAATTATTTGCAATATTGTATGATGGTTTATTAATGGATAATCTTCTGTTTCTTGGTTGTGTGAGATTGTGGTTGGTTTTCTGTGCATCTGCTTGTGATTTAGGATCCATGTGGAGTCCAATTTGAGGATTCACAGTTGCCTCGACTTGCATGCTCGTTCTTTCCTCTTTTCTTTCTTTTTCCTCTTCTCTCATTCACGAGCCCCACAGACACACTAGTCTTCTTCCCCAGAAACCCTCCACCAGCCCGTGCCACTACCACCAGCATCCCGTGCTTCGCTGTCGTCTCCGACGCGATGGGTGGCTGGCTTGATGCAGGAGGAGGAGAAGATAAGAGGGAGAGGTGGAGGCGAGCATGTCCGGGAGGGTCGTGATGCGAGGAGGAAGAGGGAAAGGAAGAACGACGTGCGCGTAGCTGAGGAAGGAGTGTTTGGTGTCGTCCGTTGGTGGGAGAAGCCTCGTCGGAGTGCGGGATGGATCACTGGGGCGCCATCGAAGGTACGTAGCTTTGTCTCTACCTCATTTGCATATTTCCTATTGATTATGCCTCAAGCATGAAAAATCGAGGGAAATGCATGAAAAATTGTAGAAATATAGTAGGAATGATGGAAATGAGTTAAATGATGTGTATGTGTAAGGTTCATGAGTTTTGAAGAGTTATGCCTTAAATGTTTTAAGGTTTCATTTTGAGCATGTTTCTTTTACAAATTTATATCTTCTTCTATGGTTGATGAAATCATGAATGGTTTGAGAGGTTTTGAAGTAGACTTGATGGTCTACACCCCATGATTTTATCGAAATTTATGATGTATGTTTGGGGGATCCAATCGGGACTCCCACTTTGGGCGAATTCCGTCGTTGCGGAACAAGGGTGTACCTTGTCTGCGAGGAATTCGATGTACCAAAAAAATTCGGTATGCCAAAAAAATTCGGTATGCCGAAATCCTAGCAAATTAAGCCAAAACCTAGGGTTTCGGTAGACCGAAATTTCACGGTCTACCGAAACAAGGGGTTTCGGCATACTGAAAAATTTTGGTATACCGAAACAGGAAATTTCGGTATACCGAATTGAAAATTTTGTAAGCCGTTTTTGCCCTGAATTTGAAAGGTTAAAATGTGAATTTTAATGAATGGTAAGTGGTTGTAATGGTATGTTGGGTTTATATGAATGATGTTTGCCCCGTGTAACAACATGGAGGCATGTGGAACCCCAAACAAATGGATTTGGGTGTGGTTTTGGGTCTTTACCCTATAAACGAATGAAAAAGATGAGTTTGTGTGGTTTTGGGCATAAGACCCAATTTATGGTTTTAAATGTGGTCTTGATGGCTTGAGTTGGGACTCAAGTGGAGGGTCAAGTGTTGCAAAGAAACAGAGTCCTGCAACAAAAAGAAAGGAATGGAAAATGGTATTTGAAAAGTGGAAAGAGTTTTGAAATGGAACACTAATAATGTGTTATGAACAAGACTGTGGTTTCCGAGCTTGAGACGGTGTAGGCTGAGCCTGGGCCTTTGAGCCTAGTTGTTCGGGTCACCGCCGGTGTAGGCTGAGCCTGGGTAGTTGTAC
>JAMKQA010078888.1:0-12666 GCA_024699735.1 Posidonia australis
ATCTTTTAATTAAACAATGTAATATTTAGACTCATTTTATTTTTTTTATCAAACATATGTAAAACTTTGATCTCTTGGTTTATGTGTTGATTACTATATTATCAATTCTTATAAAGTATAATGCTATTATGAATTATTAACATGTTTATCGTGAAATGATATAAGTTTAGATTTTAACAATAAAATAAATTCACCCATTAACCTTACCCAATATCCATCACCCTTTAACCCTATCCAATATCCATCACCCGTTAACCCTGTCTATCACTCATAAAATGATATAAATTTAGATTTTAACAATATAAAAAAGTCACCCGTTAACCCTACCCATCACCCGTTATTCTAATGGGTAGTGGGTAGGGTAGCGGCTAGAATTTTGTAAGGCGGGTATTAACTCGACCCGTTACCCGCTAAGAAAGGACAGGTTAGGGTTAGGATAGACCTCTAACCCGACCCAATCCAACCCATTTATAGCCCTAACTGTTGTCTTTTCATTCATTTCCTTTTGGACAACTTCTTTTCTGTCATCTTTTGCCTTCTCTCATTCTTTTGGTCGATGAACAACTTCTTTGCTACCTTCCTTTCTTTTCTCTTTTTTTTCCTCTTTTGGTAGGTGCCTACTCATCACTATGAATTATGCTATGATAACACATCTGCCTAGCGTTAGTGGTCTCACCCTCGTTTTAAGTGTTCGACCAATGGATTCTTATTATTGATGGACCGAATCACTTTTTATTTTGGTGCACACCCCTCTTTTATGCTTCTAAATTTGGCCTTAGACATCTACCCAATCACAACTTACTAAGATTTCTGCTAGGATAATACCTTCAAGACTTGTTATTCATGGACCGGAGGGGGAACCCTTGAAGGCTTGCCTCCATCTCAGTGTTAGACCCTTGATCCCCTTTTCTCACAAAGTGTTTGTTACGTGAGGCTAATGGCGATATTCCTAAGTCTTGTGAGATAGTTGGTTTGCAAGCTCGAGCAATCTATAGGTCTAGTATGCAAGTCAAGGGTAGTACCTCTTGAGGTGCAGTGCATTCCAAGGGTGATCAAACCTAGTGCCATCCTCTCTATCCGAACAATAGGTATTGTTCGGATATGCCTCAATCACCAAGTATGATTCTTCTTAGTTTGGTCTCAATTTTCCTTGCTTCAGGGTAAAGTTTCCTTTTCGATAAGCTTTTCGTTACTATTTTTTTCTTCTTTTTCTATTTTTTAACTCTCTATTCTTTTTTCTTTTTTTTACTTTATTACTTCATGAAAGAAAAGGATGCTTTATTTACGTATTTTCCATAAACAAAAGAAGAACAAGAAAAGAAAAGTAAAGCTTATTTACAAAAGTTATTAAAGTGTAGCCTCCATCAGTAGAAACTTTCGTCTAGATTGCATTGATAAACAGGCTTTATGCTTGATGGCGTCCTTTAACCTTCTATATTAAAGTGTCCTACCTGATGCTACCTCCCTTGATCCAATTGTAGACGATATCCTTGAAATCCCAACAGTCCTCGAGATTATGCCTGTGTCTTTTATGGTACGGGCAATATTTATTTCTATCATAGTTTATTCCCTCAGGTCTTCAAGGCAGGAGGTTGATTGCTTGGGCTTCTACCATTTCTTTAAACATGTCCGCTAATCTGACCGAGATGGGAGGATAGCTTGCACGTCTTGGTCCTTTTGACTATTGCCGTAGAGTTGCATAATGGTGGTTGCCCCTATCATTACCAGCTTGATGATAATCTTGTATCTGAGGAGGCTGCTACCACGTTGAACATGATACATTGGCTATCTTTTAGAAACTGACGCGTCTTAAGTAAGATGTTGAATCTAGAATGTCTTACGTAAGGCACTTGCTGATAAGCATGTGTTGACAGGAAATTTTTCAGAAAACTGTGTCTTTTTATTCAACCACCTCAAATCCTGAAAGTCAAAATCAAATGAGAGGTTGTTGCATGCATTTAAGCATAAAAGAATACCAAACAATTAAGAGATCATGGTGCCTCAAAACACTATGAGGAATTTTACCACAACTCTTAGAAAATCCACAAAAATTTAAAGAAAGGAAATTGCAAGGAACAAAGAAGAAGAAAGAAGAAGGGGTGCTCACCTAACACGGGGACACTTTTAGCCATCCTACCGTGATTGCCAATCTGTAGATATAGGATTTTGGAGGAAGAAAGCACGTCTACTTGCCTAGATGCATTTCGCCACCTCGCTTGTGTCCCTTGCTTTATGTCTTGATTTCTTCCCTCCATGTAGGTTGAAGACAATGTGATCGCTACTCTCTGTTTGCTTTCACTAGCGCTCGAGATGCCTGAGGAGATGTGGATATTGTGAGTTCAGCTACCTTAGGATAACGCCAGTGCTACCTAAGGGTGTTCGTACTGGTGAGCTTCTTCTTTCTCTTCTTTTGCTTGCAAAATAATAAAAAAAGAATGCAGATTAATAATGTGTTGTATGCAATTCAACAAAATAAATTACGAATCTAAAATAACAAGAGAATACTTACCCGAGGGGTTTTATCCCTCCCGCTTGCAACTAATGTTATGCCTAGTTGTAACAGGTAATAAAATAAAATGTGATATACAAAAATATTAAAAGAAAATCCCCTTTTAATGCATGAAATGCAAGATGATGATGCAACATGACCGAAGCTAATAGAAGACTTAAGTTCAAAAGTCTCTGTACTCTCTTTTTCAAAATAATTTTCCCCACTTTTGGATGTGTTTAGGTGGGTAGGTCAGTGTCCATCTCAAAGGCTGGGGGTGGCCCTCTATTTATAGAGGCACGGGAGGATCAAGAAAGGTAAAATGATCTGAAAATGAAAAGATTAGACTACTACAAACAAAGGTTTCTAATTCAGAGATGTTGAATGTCCAAATCTAGGCGTTCTATGTTAAATGCCCAAATCTCGACATTCAATACACCGAGGAGCCAGTTGTGACAGATAAAGCATATTCCATCAATTAATTGGGCAATCAATCACACTCAAAGGCTAATTGACGTTACACACGATTAAGGAAATCTTCCAAAAAGGAAATAAATTGAATTCAAAAAATTCCAAAGGAAGAAAGTAGCTGATGTGGTGTTGTTGTGCTGTTAGGTGTAAGATGCAGCATAGCTAGCGTTTAACATTAGACACCCAACTACCAACGTTCAACACAATCAGTCCAGTGTCTTGCCAATTTTGGTTGTCAATTCAAATATGGTCAAACGAGTGATTTAATGAGGCAATAAAGACTCTTAAACATGGAAAGAAGACTTGTTTGAAAATACAAAGATTTATCTTAGATCCAAAAAAAGAAACTTAATTGAAATGGAAAGGAACAATTCTAAAGATGTTAAACGCCTTAATAGCAGTGTTCAACGTTGAATGCTAGTTTTCAAGAGTATAACGTTAAATGCTAGAATTTGCACGTCGAACGTTGTACACTAGATATATGGGCGTTCAATGACCTAAATTGGCAAGTGGGCTTATAAAGAGTATTAATGCTAAGCGAAAAACGTCTAAGGATAAATGAAGCATGCTATGATGCAATGGGACTTAATAAAAATAATGTAGTGCCAAAATAAGATATCTACAACTAGGATAGGTAGGCTACGGTTATCCATGGAAATGCAGTGCACTTTGGTGACTACTTGTAGCCAATGCTTGTTGTAGTTGTGGTTGCGCCTGTGTGGCATTATAGTTGCGTCTGAGTGGTGTTGTGGTTGCGCCAGAGTGGCATTGTGGTTGTGTTTGTGTGGTGTTGTGGTTTTGTTGAACCTTGATTTAGAAAATTAGGCTCTAGTCTAGAGTAGACCATGTTTTTCTGAGCCATGGCTTTTGTGATGTTTTTGTGATTGTTGTGGATACACTATTTGCGATTGTGAGCATTCATGTACCATTGACCGTCTGATCTGCACGAAAAATGCATGGGATCAGACTATGTGGCTTTTGGTGGTTGTGTGTGTGGTTTTAGACTTGACTTGGCGAGAGTAGCCATTTCAAGTGTGCATGAAAGTTTTGAAAAGCATGCGTTATGTTTTGGTCTGAGAGAAAGAGAAAATGATTTTTAAAGACATGTTTTGAAAGTTTTGCTGCTTGCCAGGCAATGGTGAATTACCTTGGTATGGTGTTGTGGAATCCAAGGGAGATGCCTGTGCTTGGTCGCTTTAAGCGTGGTTACACTTAGTTCCTCGGCGTTAGTTGTCTTTCTGTGTGTTTTAAGATGGGTGTGTGCTGAGTGACCATTTTGAGTGGTCACTCATGTGTGCATTGATTTGTATTTTCACAGGTACAAGACAGGAGTTGGATTTTACTAATGCACATAGTGAGGAATCACATTGCCATACATCAGGGGTTTTTAGTAAATATATAGTTTTAGATTTATTTTCATTTATTTATGCTTATAGTATATGTTTGGATTTAGTTTTAGAATTAGTGTAATTGATAATTGTTAATAAAATGAAGAAAATGTGGCTAGAATAGTTTGGTGGCGATTGGGGGGTCATTACAAAAAGTTAGAATAATTTATCATAAAACCACATAAGACATACTATAAATAACTCGACAAACCATAAAACACTTAATCCATATTAAAATATGGATATTCAACTCAAAACCAATTGGTAATGAGTGGAGGGGTCCATCTATATATAATTACAAGTATTGTCCTCACTTTTTCTAATGTGATACTATTCCAACACTCCCCCTCACTTATGGCCTTTCTTAGATCCAACAAATGTCTCAGTGGATATGTGTAGACTTAGGCCCATTCAGGCCTCTTTTTGACTCTGAATTCATGTTGAAATATGGACATCCAACTCAAAACCAATTGGCAATAAGTGAAGGGATCCATCTATATATAACCACAAGTCCTGTCCTCACGTTTTGTAATGTGGGATTATTCCAACAATACACACATTAGGGTTTTTCCACTGAAAAATCCACTATATGTAGCCCTTGACTGCCATAGGATGAATTCTCAAGATTAAATCCCAAATACATTGGATTCTTCCATGGAATCCTATGTCACAACCACAACAACCATGCACAAAATTAAATAAATCAAGGGATCTTAAGGTAGGACATGTACCTTTCACGTATGCTCGACAGCAACTGTAGTAGCTCAATACAACACCTACATCCTTCCTCACCAAAGCTCTGCCCTCAATCCATCCAATAGCAGCAATGGTGACTCAACAGTACCAGTAGCAAGAACGACGACAGTAGTAGCCCACGTGACAGCAGCAAGAGCGGCGACAATGATTGACAACCTAGGATAGCAATAGTAGTGGCAGAAACTCATCTCTCTACCGAGTACCTCCGATCCCACTCCCAAACACCCTCTCAAACTCTCTCTCAGCATCCTCATGTGTTACGCTAAAGATGTTGGATTTGATTAAGATCTCGGTCCATTGCATACTCTTTTTTTTGGGTAATAAGAAAAAAATTTATTGAATAATAAATGAATACATAAAATAATGACACACCTCAATGTGAGGCAATGGACACATCAATCACTAATCCATTTGTTAGTGTGAAAAAACTCCTTTCTAAAATCCATGCCTTTGGGAAAAAGAAAAGGTGAAAAAGACTAAGGTGTATTCCTTTTAGTACGTAGACTAGGAATCCTCCATCTATCTAGATTACAAACCACTTTTAATTCCCTAGGAAGCTTAGCAAAAGAAAAATAAACTTGATTACAATAGTTCCTACTCCCCTCCTTTGCCAGATAGTCCACCGCACCATTGCCTTCCTGATAACAATGTGATATGCTGAATTTAAACCTATGGGAAATACGATGCCAACATCTATGACATCTTCAGCTGACATTAATCTTCCCCTGAAGCATAAGCACTACCAGCTTAGAATCTGATTCAACCTCTGTCAACATGATACCATGCTTCAGACAGAGAACTAGCATATCCCAAACTGCTCTCAACTATGCCTCATTATTAGTTATGTCTCCATAATATTGGGAGAAAGCAAGTGTAACTTTGCCTAAGCTATCTCTAACTATACCTCCCCACCAGCGCCAAAAGACATAGTAGAGCCATCCTATAGAATTAAGTGATCTAGAGACACCACTTGGGAATTAAAACAACAGTTGCACTTAAAGACCAGCAAAACTGCCTGAGACTGAATATTTACATCAACTGCAATAGCATTCCAATCAATCCTCCATAGAAGCATTGACATCTTGGAAAGCAATAAATTTGACCACAACCATTTGTTACCAATAGACAAAGAAGTAGACATATTAATTACCTTCCAAGCATTCTTGACTGTGAAAACTCCATCAAAAGTAGGCATCCAAATCAACCTATCCTTGTTCCCTTGGAAGTCAACCTAAAGGTTCATAGAACTTTGCCACATCCTTTCCACATCATCATCATCATCATTACCCCCCACTTGATCAACAAAAAGATGTCTATGTTGAAAGATGTATGCCACTTTAGCCCCCAAATAAGAAAAACTGTTGATGCATGAATTGTTGGAATAGGACAAGATACCACCTTCATATCATTTATGCATCCAAAATGAGATATTTCCTCTAGTAATCATCCAACAAAGTTTGAGAAATAACCCAAGGCATTACAACCATCAAAGACCTCCATCTAACAGAAGTAACCGAAGGAGCTAAAGCATACCATCCTTTCGAATTTTTCTTGTATTTAGTAGCACAGAAAATACTCCAAAGGGATTCCTTCAACAAGAGTTTCCAATAATTTTTAATCTGAAACTAAAGATGAACCTATGTAAACTTGTGAATACCC
The DNA here is from genome assembly GCA_024699735.1 of Posidonia australis. Lineage (NCBI taxonomy): Eukaryota > Viridiplantae > Streptophyta > Magnoliopsida > Alismatales > Posidoniaceae > Posidonia > Posidonia australis. The sequence continues at coordinate 6,763 of JAMKQA010078888.1, forward strand.
AATGGCTCAAGGCACTGATCCCAATTAACCTAGTGATGCATTTTCCTACCCGCCTTGCTACCCACAGGAAATCACACAACAATCTATCAATTTCATTGATCACACGCACTAAAACCCTCATGACTGATAGAATATGCAGAGGAATAGATGAGAGCACACTTTTCACAAGTACCAATCTCCCAGACATATTGAGGAATTTGGAGCACCACCCATTAATTCGTTGATGGATCTTTTCCACCAAAGGTTTGAAATATGTCTCCTTGACATGGCCAGCTGCAATAGGGGCCCTTAAATATACCAATGGTCAAGAACTTTGAGAAAAACCTATACAATTCTCAATAATATCACTTTTATTAGCCAATTGTTTCCAATAATACGAGCACTTATTTCTTCCCATTCTCTACCCAGAATAAGACTCATATCTAGCAATAAACTCCACAAGATTGGATACTGATGTACCGTCTTCTCTACAAAACAAAACAACAAAGCATCATCTATAAAAAGCAAATGGCTCGAGCTCAGACATTTACTTGACGTTGCATACCTCTGACGCTTGCCATTCTTGAAAAGCAAATGAAGACCTCTACTAAACACTTTCTATGCCAAGATGAATAAAGATGGAGATAAAGGATCCCCCTGCTTAAGCCCTCTTGTTGATTTGAAGAACCCCGCCTGCTTCCCAATAACAATAACAAAAAAACCAATTGTTGTCTAGGGTCCGTCTACCCAATAACAATAACAAAAAAACCAATTGTTGTCTAGGGTCCGTCTAACTAGATCGACAAACCTCTCAGAGAAGCCAAAATGTCGAAGGACTTGAAAGAGGAAGGGCCACTCTAAGTTGTCATAAGCCTTCAACATATCCAACTTGAAAACAACATTCCCTTTCCTACAATTTTTACCAATATCTACTATCAATTCTTAAGTCAATTGAATGTGATCAAATACGTCTCAACCTTTCACAAAACCTGCTTGCTCTACACTAGTTAATTTTGGAAGCCAATGGACAAGTCTATTGTTAAGAATTTTAGAGCAAATCTTTGAACCCACATTCCCCACACTAATAGGCTGAATTTGAGCAAATGTTACTGGGCTACTAACCTTGGGAATCAAACAAATCTTAGAAGTGGAGACACTATAATGCATTAGAACACCAACAAAAAAATATTTTACCAAAGCATATAAATCCTCCTTGATGACATCCCAAGCCACCACAAAGAATGACGTAGGGAAACCATCAAGACCCACAACAGCCTCCACAAGCATAGAACAAATAGTAGCATGTATCTCCTCTAAATCTAGTATCCCTGTAAGTGACAAGCAATTCGCCTCTGAAAGAACTCTAGGAATACAATCAAGTAAAGAATCATCCTCCCTGCAACCTTCTGTCGTAAATAGCTTTTCTAAGCACTGAACACCAATCCTCTGTAACTGATTGCTAGCATGCACCCACTAACTATTGTCATCTTTAATTGCCTGGATGATACTCTGACGACGTTTTTGCATTACCCTATTATGAAAAGGCTTTGTGTTCTTATCCCCAGCCATCTACAATGTGCCTTCTGGTACCAAAACTTTCCCTCCCTCCTTAAAACCTGATCCAGATCATGTTGAGCTTGGATCACATGTTGCATTTGATTAGTTGTATAATTATCATCCAGAAAACTTTGAGCTTGCAACAGTCTCTCCTCTTCCTATTTCACGTTCTCAAGATATTCCCAAAGTGATCCCTATTCCATTCCCTTAAATCTTTCTTAAGACAAGTGAGTTTCAAATACAAACGAAAGGACATATCCACCTCATCACATATAGGCTACTCCCAAGATTGTTTAACAATCTAAATACAACCTGCATCCTCAAGCCAAACATTTAAAATTTTGAAAGGGCATGGATTGAAAGGTTGAGATTGAGATAAACACACCAACAATGGAGCATGATCAGAGTAAGCCCTTGAAAGATTAGTAACCTTAACTAGGTAACTCTGACATGCAGCATTTATTAAGCATCTCTAATTGGCCAAAATCCTATTATTCCCCATTTGGTTGTTGCACCATGTAAAGGGAGAACCTACAAAACCCGCATCCGCAAGCAATCTATCAAACAATCCATAAAATCATCAATGTAAAGTTGTCTTGGCATATGGCTATCCATTTTTTCTAAAGCAGATAGAACTAAATTGAAGTCCCCAACTATGCACCAAGGACCTTGAGAACACCCTTGGGATAAAGATCTTAAATAATCTCAAAGCCTCCTGTGCTCAATCCCATCACAACTAGCATAGACAAAAGTGACAAACACTGTGCCCCCAATGTCCTCATCAAAAACTGAAACTGTAAGAACTTGAACAAAAACATCAACCACTGTCAACTGAGATGATGAAACACTAAAAACCCATATTTTAGCCATATCACCATCGTTAGTACTAAAAGAATCAAAACCAAGACTGTTCTTGAGAACATCACCTCTATCAACATCAACCATAGGTTCCAAAATAGCCATCATTTGAGATTTGTGCATTTTAGCTAAATATTTCAATCTCATAATGGTGGGCCGATTGCCTACCCCTCTAGCATTTCAAATTATCGTCTTCATTGGAAAGAATATCAAAAGAATTATGAAAGCTAGGTAGGGACTTACATTGAGTAACTGCGCTAGTCAATACTCCCCCACTTATCTCTGATCTTCTTTCCCGCTTGCCTCTATTGAAGAAGATGAACATTGCTTCCTAGGTCTCCTTGGACGCCGCCTAGCACATTCTTGGCTTGACACCCTCTCCCTTCGTTCAACCCCTTAGGAATTAATAATCTGTGATTACATCTTTTGTCGAGGTACTAAGCCTTCAGCCCCCACCTCACCTACCTCTCCTTGTACTGTTAGTAAATGTGGTGAAGAAGACCACAGACGTTACAGAAAGGGAGAAAATTTCTCCCTTAATCAATGGAGGTAGATTTGGACGGAGGAAATATGAGGAATAGATGCCTCCTCTATATATATTGGATTTAATTCTAAATGGAATATAAGGTGAAACAAATCTCAGAATATTCATAATCCTAGAGCCCTAATCTCTACAAAAATTGAAATCACGCTATCAAGTGGTATTAGAGCCAGATATTTTACCTTTTCCAGTTGATCACGTACGATCTCATCCTCCTCTTCGGTTATTTTCTTCTATAAGTTTGGGCAAATCTGGCCTTTTGTCTCCCACAATACTCTTTTTCAGCCTCCACCATGTCGTCCTCCTCCGATCTACGTTGGTTTTTCCCTAGCACCTGTACAACCCCTGCTCCCAGCCCTCCACTTCCGGCTCTTTGCTTTTGGCTCTCCCTTTCCGGCCCTCCACTTCAATTCCTCTGTTTTTTCTTCTCTGAGTCGATCCTTCATGCCTCCGTCTTGGCCTCCTCCAGACCCCCACAATCTCGGTTGATTCTGTCGTCGTCAGTCTTGACCACCACCACGACGTCCACCTCTCACCACAACCGATCCTCAACATAGGATCTAGTTTCAGTCTTCTCTCTTCTCCAAATTTGCGTGTTTTCATTCTTTTGTTTTCAGTTTCGTTTTTTGTTCTTCTCGTTTTGTCTTCTGGTTTTAATAAAAAAAAGGACAACAACTTGTGCATGACACGAATAAGACAAACATTGCAACATAAAGTATAAAATGGTGGGATTTCATTTACTAGATGTATGCCTGTAACGTCCCACATTATCTATGATAATTTAATATAATTTAAACTACAAAAAAGTCAAAGGTAAACAGAAGATATTAAACTATGAGAAATCTAAGACTACGAGACTCCAGACTACATGCATTACGTTAAATCATCGCATGCCTGCACTTGCAATCCAAAATCAAAGGAAAACGCATAAGAGACAAAAGTCACCTAGTACGCACCTCAAGAAAAATCACGGAAAACAAAACTATAATTAATTTTCTTTTAAATTCATTTCGCAAACCATTTTCTCAAAACCCCACAAGCTAGGCCCACAGCCAAAACCACAATTAAGGCTCTACCAGCTCAAAACCACAAGTAAAGGCCCTCAATGGCCAAAACCACACAGAGTGAGTAGGGAAGTCCGATGCCAGGTAACCTAACTCTAGCCACACGTAGTCCACCGAGGAGCGACCATGGCATTCTACATTGCCACGGTGACGGCCACCCTCTGTAGGAGCGTTCACCATCTCGTGATTCTCCCTCACTAGAGAACCCGCAAAGAGCAAACCCTTCCTTGGAAAGGCTGTCCTGTCTCTCAAGACGCTACCAGTTACAGGACATGTGTCCCACTAGCACTGGTCACCACAAGGTACGCCTCCTCACGACGTCCTCCACACACAGTGTCCAAGAGAGAGTATCATACTTCCACACCCGACAACACTCAAGTCTCAGTGCTCACAGCGACAGTAGGAGTATCATACCTCCCCATCATGCCATAAGAAACCTCAACTCGCGGACCATAACCCTAGCCTCGAGACGACAGTCAAGGAGTCTCATACCTCTAGTACATGACGTCCCTCAGCCTCAGGTATCTCGGCCCCCAGCCTCAACTAGGGAGTCGTGCTTGACCACCCGAGAATGTTGTCACATTCCGTAGTCCCAACGACACAGTCCCACACTGTCTCGGCCTGCATACAGAAAACCAGGAAAATATTTTCCAGAAATGGGCCAACCATCTCTTTGAAAACTATTTTCCAAAACCATTTTCATATCTTTGAAAACTCTTTCAAAAACCTTGGCAAAGCGACACATCAGGTGTCTCAAGGGACCACCACTGATGGCCCGCAAATCCCATCTTACAGGGACAAAATAAATCAATCCGGAAAATCCTCGAAAAACACATTTTATAAACATATTTGGGCTCTGATTCGGCATGCCAAAAAACAGGTTCGGTATGACAAAAATTCCTAGTTTGGTAGACCGATCTAGATCGATTGATCGAATCAGGTCAACAGTCAACACTTAGGCAAAAATCGGTATACTGAAAATGGTTCGGCCTACCAAAATCCATTGATTCGGTCGATCGTCCGAAATCGGACGATCGAATTTCGACCAGAGGACCTAATCTGACAAAGAAACGGCGTACTGAAATTGTTTGGTATGCTGATTTCTGCGAAAAACAGAAAACGACCCAAACCCTATTGTTTGAAATCACCCAAAGTGGGAGCTCTGATCGAACCCACCAAACAACCATCAAAAATCTCACATAAAACATAAGATGTAGACCCTTGAGTCTACTCCAAATCCCAACAAAGAAAACCAAAATCCATTCACCGTGCATCAAGATATAAATCGCAAAGACATAAGGGTTAAAACGACCTAAAAATCAACCACCGGCATAAATGCCCATAAATCCACCATAAATTCACAATAAATCACAATAAACTCTAGGAATGTAAATTTAACTAGATTCCATGCAAACCTATGAATTTCTAGCAATTTCATGCTCTCTTTTACAAGGGTTGGAGATGCGTACTTGAACGAACTCTAGCGAATCCTTCGGCCAACTCCGACGACCATGACATCCACGAGGCTTCCTCGACCTCGGGGAAGCAACTCTGGAGCTTCCCACGTCGCCACAAGCTACCTCACGCCGCTGCACACCTCTGTCGACATGCAAGCACACCGAACAGAGGAGAGGAAACGCAGGGGAGGAGGGACAAGGGAGGGAGAGTGAAAGAGAGAGAGAGAGACGGGAAGGATTTGGAGTGAGATGGGTGGAGCGAAGAGAACGAGTGGAAGAAGAAGAGAAGTGGTGTGCTTGGTGTTAGAAATATTACATTAATTTTGATGATTATTTACTTGTGCATATTTTCATAAATATTATAACTTGAAAAGATATAAAGTGTCTTATCATGAAATCAAAAACGGCATACCGGCATCAAGAGCGGCAGACCGTTTCAGCACAAATC
>JAMKQA010078889.1:0-16268 GCA_024699735.1 Posidonia australis
GACCTCTATTTATAGGGATCTATGAAGGGGGTAACCTATGGAAGATGGAGGGCCTTGCAAACGAAGAGCCTCGAATATTCCTTGGCACATTCGTTTGCTAGGGTAACAGCCCGGAAGACGGAAGGTCAACAGTCGCAGCTTGGAAACGACTGGGCGCCTGCTTGGTGTGCCAGTGATGTGCGCCTGCGATGTGCGCCTGCTTGGTGCGCCTACTTGGTGCGCCTATGAGGTGCACCCAGCCAGCTCACAGATTTTGTTAATTGGGTTTTGGCTTGCTATAGGCTCCGGGTATGGTTTAAGGGTTAGCCCTGTCCAAAGCATCATGTGGATAACTCATCTCTGGGTCACCTCAAAATCGGGGTGTCTACAGTTGTATTGCTCCGCTACTACCTCAAGGAACATCAGTTTAATGGGAAATTCGGGGATGGATAGGAAATGCCCAAACCCCATCTGCCTCAATCGCTCCTGCTGGAAAGATGCCCATTTGGTAGAACCTAACAACCTAAGCCCAATGGCAACGCATCACTGCTAGAGCCCGACTCTGCACAAAGAACAAAGAATCTATCATACTAACTTTTCAATGAGCAAAATAATTGAAACAATTTGAAATTTTTTTACTATCCCTTAGTTACTAAGGTAGCTACAGCAAACTCAACACAGGCTGCGTCTCTCTGTAGACCCACACCTGGACCTCATCGTGGGTTGTGGGGGCTCGTGCAAAGTCTAAGGGAGCACTAACGTCGCCCTCCACCTCCAATCGCACGAAGTTAACAATGTGTTTGTACCAAGCATCATCCTGAATTGGCACAACTACAAGTGCCGCAGCAGCAAGCTCTGCCTCAGGAGTCACATCATCTTGCTCTGACTCTGCCTCTGCCTCCTTTAAGTCCTCAATTAAAGGAATGAAAGACTCCAAACCTGAACTTTTGAAGTCTTTAATGTCTGTGACCAAGGGTGTGCTTGGGGTCTCTCCCTTAGACGATGATGGATCCTCTATAGCCATAGGAACCTCCATGGTCATCCGTATCTCGACCTCGATAGCTGTAGGCCCCTTTATTACCTCCAATGTGGCTCAAGCCTATCAAATGTCGATGGCCCATCAACTCTACAAGCAAGCTTCTTTCGCCTCATGTACGTTTTCCCAAAATGAGGCATCAACTGCAAAGATAAACCCAACAAGAGTTGGACAAATGCTCTAGAGGAAAATAGGGTAGGAAGAACTGAAAAGAACAAAAGGAGGAGGAGCAAGGAGATTACCAGTGCTTGTAATAGTGCAAGAATGTCATCGAAGTTGCCTTTACACCGCTAGAATCATATACTGCCATTGCCCACTGCCGCTGAACCACTAACGAAAACTTTGTCGCAGCCGTGCCCTAGCTCTCCACTACACGCCGAGGAAGCACAAGAACGTTCACCGATGGAGCACAGAAGGATGCCACAACGACTAGGGAATACTTTCCATCGTCGAAGAAGGAGAAGAGAGGTGAAATGAGCGAGAAAATGAAGAAGGAAAGGGAGCAAAGCCTGTTAAAGCTCTCGATGTGTAAGACGCAAAAATATTTGCAGCTTATGTTAGACGCAATATCATCAACATTTAATGGCAGATGGACTTTCAAGTGTTAGACGCTAGATATTTTGTGTCATACGTTAGACATTTGAAATTCTGCGTCCAACACTTCTGATACAGATCCAAAGCAATTACAGAAGATTTCATGTGTTTTTCAACCATGACTAAATATAGCCAACGTAACTAGTTGCTACAAACTAGCACCAATACTATTCAAATAAATATTAATTAAATAATTAACAAGAATGCAGGAAATAAAACTACTAAACTAATTAATTAATAAGAAATTACTACCACTATCCAGGACTTGTAATGTGCGACTATGTGGCTCCAACTATGTACTTTATTATTAGACTGCGACCTTACTAATCTGCACTTGCACAAAAATCATAAAGAAACATATGAGTGACATCCATTGTCGTCTATTATGTGCCCACTAAAACCAAAAACATTGAAGAACCAAGAATTGAAGCTACCACCAACAACTTCCAAAGGACACACAACTGCCATCCACAATAGCAGCAAAACCACACTAGAAAGGAATACCAGAGTTCGAAAAACACATTTATAAGTCAATCCGATAAATCCATTTCTTAAACCATGCCTTTCAAAATCATAATCTTTATATTCTTTAAATCATATGCATTTTGAAACAACTTTATGCATTTTTTAAAAGCTAAATTACCACTAAAAGCATCTCAAAACCACAACACACGCACTCAGTTCGAAAACCTATCAAGTCACCCTAGCCACAGGTGACCGACCAACCACAAGCAGTCATCGAGGACTTGGAACCCTAGTTCCTACTGCACTGCCATGGAAGACTACCCCATGCTAGAGCCCAACCGCTTTGGGAAATCAACCCTTAATATATCTATATATCACATAGCACAGGGTGTATCCACTAACGCCCCTTGGTGTCCAAGCACTTGGGGACTCTAACCCTAGACTCAACCAACACCACGCTTAGGTACCTTGGGCACTCAAACCCTGGACCTTGCAGTGCAACCATCATAGTCACGAGGACTCTAACCTCAGACTCATCTAGTAGCACGTCTAGGGGACTTGAATCCCTGACCCTATTGGGAAAAACTCGGTAACCACAACCTCAAACATGCATCCAACTTCTTAGAGGTATCAAACACCCCTGGTCTGTCAATACGATCGTATGATTTCATGGCTCTATCTAAAAAACATGGAAAACACTTTTTAAAGCCATATACATTCTTTTCCAAAATCATTTTCAAAATATTTTTATATCATAAAATGTCCACAAAATCAAAACCACGATTAATCCAAACTAAATTACCAAAGCACAAACCAAACCACCATAATAGGGTCTTACTGACCCATTCTGGGGTTGCGAACCACAAGACCAACCCACAGTAGCCACCGACAAGATTGGCCCACAGTAGGGACTAGTTAATGTCTCTGTTATAGATAGACCAGAAGCACGTAGATGAAACCCAAAAATCGCCTAAAATGGGAACTCGCAGCTATCGCTCCATGAGCCACCTAAAATCCTACAAAATATACCAAATCAAAAGACTCTAAGTCATCTAGCATTTGGGACAAAAATAATAAGAAATCGATATATGCAGCTCGAGAAACAAAATTCTAAAGGCAAGAAGGTCAAACAACCAAAATAGTGATTTATCGACGAAAAATCGATACAAATCCATCTAAAATCTCCAAAAATTACAAAATCTCTAGCATACCATGAATTCATGCTAATCGACGCATTTCTACTATTTTTACATAAAACAGGAATGAAAAAGGAGAGGTGGGCCACATACACTAATCGTCAATGAGCTTTCCTCCTTCTTCTCCAGCCTCTAAGCTCTTCCTTCTCTTCTCCCTTTTGCTCACAGGCTCTCTTTCTCACTCTCTCTCGCTTGCTTCCTCCTTGGCCCATGCCTACTCCTCTTTTATTGCTATCCCACCATTGACAATCACATGGAAACCTAGGTTTACAGCATTGTAGCAAGGCATAGGGAGGTATGGTAAGACTGCGCGTGTTTCACACACGTTCTACTGTGCTCTCTTGGCATTACTTCCCTTCCCAGGGTTCCACACATTCACAGGTCATAAAACACCAAAATACCACACAATACAGAGAGACAGGGAGAAACCACAAACACAACTGGAGAATTAAACACAAATCCATCATGATCACTAATAAATATATATGTGATTATAGGTAAATAAGTTCCAGTTTATCCAGATTACACACAAACAAGTATCAATTCTCAATACAAGATTTTCATCATTTCTGGATTTCTAGGCCGGAAATCTGTGAAGGTGGCACATGCAAGCAACACACAATCTTAATCAGTTGTTGGGCCTTATTGGTAGTAGATATTACATTTTACCCTCTTAAAAGAATTTCGTCCTCGAAATTCGTCTCTAGTAGAACAAGTGGGGGTACTACAATTGGACATTCACGTCCCATTCCCAAGTAGCCTCCTTTAAGCCATGGTGTTGCCACTGAATTAGTACAATACGAATCACTTTATTTCTGAGAACTTGTTTCTTCCAATCAAGTATCTGAATAGCATCCCCTACCAAGGTCAAGTCCTCCTGCAACTCCTCTAGTTGTACCGGTATTATCTAGGATACATCCACCAAATACTTTCTCAACATGGAAATATAAATTATGCTATGCACGTTAGAAAGATTCGGAGGCAAATCCAACTTGTATACAACTTCACTAGCCCTTTTGGAAATCCTGTAGGGCTCAATGTAGCGAGGGCTCAGCTTTCTCCAGTTGCCAAACCTTGTCAACCCATTAGTTGGTGATACCTTTAAGAAATGAAGTCTCCTACTTCGAATTTCAAAAGTCTCAGCCTCCTATTGGCATAGCTCTTTTGTCTACTCTATACAATTACAAGCCTCTTTCAAATCAAGTCCACTCTATCTACATATTACTGTACAATCTCTAGGCCCAAAAGCTAACGTTCACTTATTTCACTCCAACAAGTGAGTGTTCTACACATTCTACCATACAAAGCTTCATGCGGTGCCATCCCATCACTAGAGTGATCACTATTGTTGTAGGCAAACTCAATCAATGGCAAATGCTCCTCCCAACTTCCTTTCAAATCCAAGGCACAGGCTCTCAACTTATCTTCCAGTGTCTAGATAGTCCTTTTGGTCTGGCCAACTATTTAAGGATGGAAGGTGGTGTTGAAATGCAATATAGTGCCAAATGCCTCTTGCAATGCTCCCTAAAATATTGATGTAAATCGTGTGTCTCTGTCAAACACAATCGACACAGGAACTCCATGCAGTTAAACTATCTCAAACACATACAGCTCTGTCAGCTATGATAATGGGAGATTTACCATTATAGGCAAGAAATGTACCAACTTTGTGTGCCGATCGACGATTACCCATACTATGTCATTCTTCCTTCTGATCTTCGGTAATCCTATCACAAAGTTCATAGGTACATGCTCCCATTTCCAAAATGGAATATCCAAAGGTTGTAGAGTTCCTTTAGGCTTCTGGTGCTCAATCTTCACCATTTGGCAGATTGCACATTTCACTACATATTTAGAAATCTCTCTCTTCATCTCAGGCCACAAAAAGTTTCTTTTCAGGTCCTATACATCTTGGTGCTTCCTGGATGAATTGTATATCTAGACAAATGGACTTCGTATATCAATCTTTGCTTCACTTCTTCCACCTGTGACACATATAGGCACGAGTCATACCTCAACCCACCATCTACACTAATAGAGAAGTGAGGTGCCTCCCCCACCTTTAGCTTTTCCCAGGTTTCATGTACAAAGCTGTCCAGTTGCTGAGTAGCCATAATTGCTTCCAGTAACCTTGGGAGAATAGACAAGTTAGCTCTCCAAGCTTCAACAAGTTCCTAAGACTAACTTTGAGGTCTACACTCGACGAATCCTTCCAACATGTGCCATTCCTTAACCATCAGGCTAGCTATGACATGAGTGCATCTACTTAATGCATCCATGACCACATTGGCCTCCCTTGGGTGGTAGGATAAACTAAAGTCATAGTCTTTGAGATATTCTACTCACCTCCACTGTCTCAAGTTCAAATCCTTCTGCATAAAAATATACTTCAAACTCTGATGGTCTGTAAACACTTCAAACTATTCACCATATAGATGATGTCTCCAAACCTTCAATGCAAACACCACTGTAGCCATCTCCAGATCATGGGTAGGGTAATTTTTCTCATGGTACTTTAATTGGCGGGAAGCATATGCTACCACCTTGCCATGTTGTATTAAAACACATCCCAATCTGGTACCACAAGCATCGTTGTACACCGTGAAACCCTCATTTCAAGAAGGTAGTATCAAGACTAGAGATGTGACCAGACGAGCTTTCAACTCATTAAAACTTTCCTCGCACTACCAATCCCATACATACAGAACTTCCTTTCGAGTCATTCTGGTCAGAGATACTACAATCTTAGAAAAATCCTGAGTAAGCCTTCGATAATATCCTACCAAGCTTAAGAAACTTCTGATCTCTGACACATTCTTAGGTCTAGCCCAACTGACTTTAGCCGAATCCACTTTAATGCCTTCTCTTTAGATGATGTGGCCAAGGAATGTGACTTCTTCCAATCAAAACTCACATTTAGGGAACTTTGAATGGAGCTGATGCTGCCTCAGCGTTTTTAGCACAATCCTCAAGTGTAGCTAGTGAGTTTCCACCTTAGGAAAATATACCACCATTTCATCTAAAAACACCACCATGAATTGATCTAGGTAGTGCCTAAACACCCTGTTCATCAGGTCCATGAAGGCAACTAGAGCATTTATCAACCGAATGGCATGACCAAGAACTCATAATAGCCATACTGAGTTTGAAAGGTCGTCTTGTGCATATCTAATTTCCAGATCTTGAGCTGGTGATAGCCTGATCTCAAGTCAATCATCAAAAAGATCAAGGCTCCTTACAACTGATCTTGGGCAAAAGGTATTTGTTCTTTATTGTGATCTGGTTCAGTATTTGATAATCTATACACAACCAGAGTGAACCATCCTTCTTATTAATAAACAAAACACACACATCCCAAGGTGATACACTTGGCCTGATAAACCCTTTGTCTAGTAACTCTTGCAATTAGTTCCTAAGCTCTCGTAATTTAGCAAGTGCCATTCTGTAAGGGGCCTTTGAGATAAGTTCCACCTCCCTGTGTGGTGGTATACTAGGTAACTCCTCTAGGAAAACATCAGGATACTTGCAAACAACTGCTATATTTTGTACACCAAGAGTAGGCAAGGAGGACACAACTACATTGGCCAAACATCTCACACAGCCTTTTGCCAGGGAATAGTAGGCCTTTATCTCCGAAATCACCTTCTTCAGTTCACCTAATCTTATTCCTTGCACCAAACACAAGCCCTGACCTAGGCACTCTACTAGCATCTTCTTTGCATAGTCAATCATTGTTGAATGCTACGCTAGCCAATCCATGCCTAGTATTACATCATACTGCTGGATTTCCATTATTATCAAACTAGCCTTAAAATCATTATCTCCCAACTTGACATCAAAAAAGTGCAAATATCTCCATGCTAGGCTATGCTCCCCCAATAGAGTTACCACGTTGAGGTGAAAGGCTAACCTAACTGGCCTATCTCCAATCTCGACTACAAATGACTCAGAGATAAAAGAAAATGAACTTCCTCAGTCAAATAGTACTCTGGCCATTAGGCCAGCTACCAAAAAAGAACCTAAAGATAACACATATCGCAACCACTAATCATAATTATTACTAAGAACAATACTAGGAGGGTCGAAATTTACAATACATAGCTCATTACTGCTCCTTACCCATTACAACATCCCCTAAAGGGCCAGTATCAGGAGCAGATATCGTGAATATGTGTCCCTTGGTCAGTTGGTGCGGTGCATCCTAAGCTTTCTTTGGAGAATTAGGGTAGTTCCTTTTTGCAATTGTAGCACACCACGGCTCCCAGGTTCTACTACTAACGAGGGCACTACAATGCCATGTGTCCCATCTATCCACAAACCAAGCAAGCTCTCTCTCCCTATGAGCCATTGTTTGAGCCTGTCAAACTGAATCTAGCACTGTCCCTCCTAGCGAAGTTACATCTTCCATCAAAAGTTGAGCCAGTGTGCTATTTCCTTTTATTCCCAGAGCTCTTGAAACTCTCAGAGCTCGGCATCCCAGAAGTAGAAGGTCGTGAGGGAAACATCTTCCCCTTTCCTTTCGACTGGCTCTCCATATACTACTTGTGTTCTTTCTCAAATCGAGTAGCCAGATCCACCATATGCAACAATGTTCGGCACTGATAGCCCATGACCTTCAACTGAGACCTAGGTTCAAACCGTCTACGAATTGCTTGGCTCTACGCTCTTTTGTGTCAAAGGATTGCACAAACCACTCTAAACAGAAGAAAGTAGTTTCATACTCAGCCACCGTCATGCTGTCTAGTCTATCTCTTTTGTGATTCGAGAAATAGTTCTAGCAAAAGGCATCTCAAAAGTCTCCCTAATAGATCATTAGTAGATCTGAGTTTGGGAACTTCAGACAACGCGTAGCTCTCCACCAGTGGTTGGTGTCACCCTCAAACTGGAAAGCCATCAACCACATCCAATTCTCCTTTCGACACTCCATGCTTTCTAAAATCTTTTCCATCCTCAGCAACTAGGCCTCACACTCCTCGAGTTGCCTCAACCATTGAAAGTTGGACCATGAACATGGCTAAGTTACTTTAGCCATGGATCACCCTTGGTCTCATTGGTATTTCCTTGCTCGAGGGACAACACGATCCCTTGCATCATACAACTCAGCTCCTCCTACGTCCTGCGCCATCCACCTCCCTCACTAGTTCCCGAGCTAGATGCCGGAGTCCTCCCTCGAACTCTACCTCTACCATGGAGCGGCATCCTGGAACCACGACAAAACCACAAGGAATTGGAAAATAAGTCAAGTGTAGTCATTCTAAAATGTGCAATCTTATGGAACCTATAACGCCCTACCCCCTAGGGTGCTACCTCCCAACCTAGCCACACATTTTTTTTATTTCAATTACAATTATGCTAATAATGAAACTAAGTGTAAGTACACTCAGCAAAAATAAAGCTAATAAACAACAAGAAATTAAAACTAACTAAACACTCACCAGAATCCCTAATGTGTGATAGTGTGACTCCTTCTATATGCACTAGCAATCAACAGCTACTGTCCTGCACCTACTAGAAATACACAAAACAAAGCACACGTGAGTGACCACTCAAAACGATCACCCAGTAGACACCCCACCACACAACTCGGCACACCATGTCGAGGAAATAGGCGTAACCACACCACGGGCACACACAAGCATAGGCATCATATCCAGATGTCGTAACACTAAACCAAGGCAATCCATTATTGCCCGATAAGCAACAAAACCTCAAAACCATGCTTTTGAAACCTTTCTTTTTCTTTTCCTTTCAAAACCATATGCATGTTTTTTTTTAAACCTTTTATGCATCACTTGAAATAGCCACACTTGCCAAAACAAGTACACAACCACAGGAGAGTGCCACACCAACACTAAGCCTCTACCCAGTCAAACAACCCCTTCATATTTCAAAAACTGGCACAATCCTATATTTTTGAAAAACCACCGCGCCACCTCTGGCGCACACAACTCAATGCTCCTCTCGAGCTCAACCAACTAAGTACCACTAACGAGTGAAAACAAAACAATGCCACTCACGGGCGAAAACACAAAGCCACAATAAAACACTAGCCACAAGTAGCTATTGGGGACATAGTCTCCGAAACCGCTGCATTGCCACGGACCGCCTCAGCTAGCCCGTCATGAATCGTAGCCTCCAAGTCGTGTTGCTCGGCACTAAGAAACCGACTCTAGCCACAAGTAGTCCACCAAAGCACGACCAACGATGTCTACACTGCCATAGACAACCACCCTATGGAGGAGTCTACCCATCACGATATCTCGCCTCTCTGTAGGACTCTCACTATGCTAACCCTCCTAGAGAACGTCCTCTCACAAGACCTCACCATAGGGTACACCTTCTCTCGACGTCCTCAAGTCTCAATCTAGGCACCCATACTAACCAAGGTGTCACATCCAGCCACACAGAGGTCTCATACCCCCTGGCTCACTATCACATGTCTTTGTGTACAGTCAGTACCCTAGGTCTCGACACCCAGAACAAGTAGAGTGTCATACCTCTGAGTCCAACCGACCCTCGTCCTGTGGACCTCAACCTCGACCTCGTGAACGACAACCTAAGAGTCTCATACCTCTAGGATCTAACGAATACTTACCTTAGCCTCTTGGTCTCCGGCCTCACCCTAGGCAACATGCTTGACCATTCATGGATGTCGTCACACCCTCTAGTCCTGGCAACACGCACCGTCGGTCTCTCGGCCTCAGCAACAGAAAGCTCCAAAAAACCTTTTAAAATCTTTGCAAACTATGCAACTCTTTTTCTAAAGCCTTTTAGAAAACTGTTTCAAAAACCATTAAATATCTTTCCAAGAATCTTACAAAGCTTTGGGTCCAAAAGTGACACGAAAACCAAAATTTAAAACCACAACTCAAAGCATAGCCTAGACAGTCTCTTTGCCAGGCCCAAGCAAACATACCCTAGGAGTGTCTAAGTCCCTAAGCACCTCACTCAGCTCACGATGACAACCAAAGCAAAACACTCAACGAAAACTAAACCCACGATCCTGCAGCCCTACTCGACTTACAAGACCGGACACCAACACAAATCACAACTAGAATGCCATGTTTTGGCACCAAAGTGTAAGATGCCTATTGATATGTGTCCCTTGGGAGCACAGTCAAGTAAGAGTCAAATGCCCAAAACAGTGCAACTAAATATCTCATTCAACGCACCACACCCAAACTAATTTTCACATGATCCTAGGCTGAATTATAAACCCTAATGTCCAATCTATGCCATTAAAGGGAGAACTTAATACTCTCTAAATTTTATAATCTTTTATTCTATCTATTGCCTAAGTAGGATCTTGCTACTCTATTTTAGGCAATCCCTACATCATTTCTAATGATTATCCGAACTATTTATGAATCACCAAGTTACCTAAGTCATTACAACTTCATTTAACAGGGTTACCTATACAAACACACAATGCCACAACCCCAACTCAGCAACGAAGGCTACCTACTAGGTGTGGCATGGTGCACCTCCCATGGTGCACCTGGGAGGTGCTCCCAAGTCCCCTGTTCCAGGTTCAGAGCTCAAAGCCCTAAACCCATAGAGATCGGCACCCATCCAAAGCCCTAATTTTGCCTACACTTGATGAAACTTGGTAAACAAGGTACCGGACTGAAGAAAATCACACAAGCAACACCATGGAATAGGAATCATCTAATTCCATGCACCACAGCTCGAGAAAACACCAAAAAACCCCTTGGATGAATAGTATAAACCACATTTAAATTTTTGGAACTAAAAATCATACAAGCCACCAAAAATCACATTCCACATACCAGACTGAAAAACTCGTTGAGCTCAACAGCCTGGAACAAAAAAACCCAAGAATCTAACACTTGTGGCTCAAGAAAACTAAGAAAAAGGACTAAAAACACTATTCACAGGAAACCTACTAAGTTGCCAATAATAATCCGAATAAAACTTCATAAAATTTCCAAAAATTCTCTAAGCATCCAAACACATTCAATCCACACTAACATGCCCCTATGCATTGGATTGAACAAGAAAGAATTCCTACAAGAGGTGTGTACCTTAAGTAAACGGCTAGTCTTCTTCCTCTTTCTCTTTCACTGAACCTCCTCGTCTTCTTCTCCTCCTCGTGACGGCAGCGATGTGATGACAATGAGCTCCTCCTCCATGGGCCACCTCTCCCTCTCTCAGCCCTCTCTCGTCTCCCTTTCATCTCTCCCTTCTCTTTATTTCATTAGCAGGAGAATAAGATGAAGGAGGAGGAGGAGGAGGAGGGGAAGGAAAGTGGGTTGGGCCAAGGAAGAGAAAAAGAGAGAAAAGAAAGAAAGGAACGAAGAAGCCATGGCATGAGACCAAACCACGCGACCTCCCACGTCCACGTGACTCATGCAACCAGGGACTAGCCACCTGAGCATGCCAAATAAACCTCCACGACCCAGGTCAAACCCTTAATCTTCCACGAGGGTCGGCACAACACCACAACCACTCAACACCAAAAAGCCAAGAAGCCCACATTACAGGCGTAGAATGTTACTCGAGCTACGTTCTACAACAAATGCAGGAAACTCAGCGTCTAACAACCCAAAACATCATTAAAAATATCTAACCAAAAATATTGATCCAGATCCAGGTCATTACAAAGCCACTAGACTGGACACCCTAAGCTACCGTGCTTAGTGTACATAAGCTCTAATACTAATCTATAATGCCCCTAGTGCTACAAACAAGTACCAACACTACTCAAGAAAATATTAATTAAATAATTAACAAGAATGCAAGAAATTAAACTACTAAGCTAATATTTAATAAGAAACTACTACCATTACCTAGGACCTGTGGTGTGCAGCTATATGGCTCCAACTACGTACTCTATTATTGGACTATGTCCTCACTAATCTGCACCTACACAAAAACCATAAAGAAACGTATGAGTGACATCCATTGTCATCTAGTACACATCCACCAAAATCGAAACCAGAAACCTCGAAGATCCAAGATTTGAAGCTACCACCAACAACTTCCAAAGGAGACACAACTACCATCCGTTGCAGTACTAGAACCACACTAGAAAGGAACACCAAAGTATGCAAAATACAATTATAAGTCAATCCAATAAATCCATTTCTTAAACCATGCCTTTTAAAATCATAATCTTTATATTCTTTAAATCATATGTGTAGACACCCCGATTTTGCAGTCACTTGGCGACAGGCTCCTTTGGAAGATACTCTGGCTGCAACCACCTCCTAAACCCTAACTCCATAGAACCCTAGGCCCACTTAGGCCCACACAAGCCCATTAGGCCCAGATAGACCCAATTAGGCCCACACAAGCCCAGACAGACCCACTTAGGCCCACACAAGCTCATTAGGGCCACACAAGCCCCTTATGCCCACACAAACCGACTCAAACTTAATCCAAGCAAAAACCACTAATTAAAACCAAAATAAACAAAAGTCACCAAAATCCAGTTAGAATTCTAATTAATTAATTGAAACCCTAATTAAAAACCAAGTTAAATAAAATCTACTTAAAATCCTAATTAATCAAGTGAAAACCCTAATTAAAATTAAAATCAAGCAAAATCCACTTAAAATCCAAATTAATCAAGTGAAAACCCTAATTAAAGTCAAAACCAAATAAAATCCATTTTTAAGCCACTTTAATCCATTTAATTTCAAGGAAAACCTAATTAAAATACAAAAAACCTAATTAATTTAAAAAACCATGTCTAAAATCTAAAAACCTAAATTAAAACCCAAAATTCAAATTAAAACCCAGAAAACCCTAATCTAAGCTAAAAAACCTTAATTAAAATCCAAAACCATAAAAATCCCTAAAGTAACTTAGTTAAGTTAAAAAAACCCTAATCTAAGCTAAAAAACCTTAATTACTTAACTAAACCCAAAAGACCCTAACTTAAAATCACTAAATTAAACTCAAACCTCTAAAAACATAATTTTAAAACAATTAAATTTCAAAATAACAAAATAAGAATTTAATTAAAATCACCAAGGCAAATTATTAAAATCAAAAACAAAATTAAAAGCCTAAAACAACCAAAGAAACCAAAAACAAAATGAGCAAAAAAAAAAAGAAAAACCAAAAGCCCACGAAACCAAGCCCGTTAAGCCTAAACCATATTTTGATTGAAAACTTAGGAAACAAAAAAATAAAGGAATAATACCTTCTTCTCCCGCGACCATCACCCCATCCTTCCTTCCCCAACTGCCTTCCCCACGAGCTAGCTAACTGCAGCCACGATCCCCCTCACTCTGTCCACCCCTTAAAAGCCTGGAGAAACTGCATCACAAGGATGGATGGGGAACGAAACGGAGAGTAAAGAAGAGAAGAAGGGAGAGTCACTGGAGAGTACCCTGATCGAGAGCCCCAGACCCCAGCCACCACATCCAGAGCTTTTCCCTACATCACCATACAGCCCCGGAGACCCTTTGGAACACAGCCAGAGCGCTCGTCGGAGACCGCCGCCGTCGAGCCCCGCCGAAGAGCACAAGCACCTCACACAAGTAATCCACTTCCTATTCCTTTTTATTGGCTTAGAATTGTTGTCCATTAGCCCCAACTAGCCGCTTATAGCCACTCGGGCTCAGCGTCACTGGAGGCTCCCACATTGCGTCGCCTCCCCCAATCTCTAGTGGTGGGTTCACCACCACCGGCGAGGCCTCAGGCCTCCTTGGTTTGTGGCAAGGCCCCAGGGGTCTTGCCTATTACTTTCCCCCTTGTCACCCTCAACACTAGAGGAACCTCTCGGGCGTCCTCATCAACCGTTGACGTCACCGCTGTGCCTCGTCGGAGCCGGAGATGGGCAGAGTACCCCGCGCCAATCTAGCCCCTCGCGAGGTGTCCAGGAGCACCACCGCGAGCCCCTGGAGCTTCCGCACCCGTTCCTCGCGCGCCACCACCTCTGCTGCCGCTACCGCCGACGACGCCACTGGAACCACCGAGTGGGCAAGCCACCTTGGCCACTCTCGCACAGCATCCGAGCCTCTGGAAGCTTCCCCAGGGACCTCCGAGCATCACCAAGCCAATCTGCCATCGCCTGGACCCCCGCGACGACCCAGCCACCTCCGTGGTTCCCGTCGCCGGAGCGCGAGGTGGGGGAAACAATCCAGACCCCCTCGAGCTTCACCGAGCATTCTCCCAGCCTCACCATGTCCCCACGATGCTCCCCAAGCATCCGTCGCGCCGCTCCAGCCCCTAGACCACCCCAGCCATGCCATTGCCTTCTCCGGCACTGTCAAAAGCCGCACGCGGAGCTCGAGGTGGGGGGGCCTCTCGGGCCTCCCCAGCACAGCCCACCACCGCGGGGGAGCTCACCGTGGCTCCCACTTGCTTCCCCGACCACCGCCGATGGCTTCCCGCCGCTGCGCCGCCGGCGGGAGCTCACCGGAGTTGGTGCCGGCGATCTTCGAATAGGATTGATTTTGGATTTTTTTTATTATTTTATTTTAAGTTTTAATAATTACTTTTAGGTCCTCATTTTAATTACTTTTAGGTCCTTTTCTTGCATTTAGGTCCTGCATACATTTTTCTTTAATGTTTCGAATAAAGTTTTAACTGGAAATATTACATTTCTTACCCTGAACTTTTAAAGTAGTGTTTTCTGAGTTTAAAACTTTAATAAAAGTCCTCCGGAGTTTACAAAATGTATTTTGCTTCAGGCAAATTGCATTGATAACCCTGGATTTCCTTGGAAAGTTTATGACAGTTCATTTCCTTTGTGAAAATTGCATGTAAGCCCTTATATTTTTTAAAATGTTTCAGAATGCACAATTTTGCTGGTTTAATTGCATTTAAGCCCCTGTGTTTTACAGAAAACTTCCAGAAGGTTTATTTTGCTGTGAAAATTGCATAAAACTCCTTGAATTTGTTTTAAAACATTCCAAAAGCTTGTTTTCTTCGTTTAATTGCATTTTAACCGTCCTTTTTCACTGAATTTCTATTGCATGTTTTAATCTTAGTGAAAATTACATTTTTGTCCCTGAATTTCTTCAGAACTTCTTGGAATGCTTTGTTTGTTGGGTTTCTTGCAGTTTACCCCCTTTGCTTTGCAGAATTGTTCTGATTGCCTGTTTTCAGGGGTAAAATGACCATTTTGCCCCTGAAACATCCTGGATCATTTCTGAGACAGTTTCTTGCATTATGATTTTATGTAGAATTGACTTGCATGCATGCATTAATGGGTAAATTGCATTTTGACCCTTAGAGAACTTCATTTTGACTAGGGATGCACATTTAACCCCAAATTCCTTATATTTGCATAGAATGTGTTTTCCTACATATTCTTGAGGATTTGGGCTTCTGAACTTCAGCTTTCCTCGAAATTTGGGCTTTTTGCACAAAACCCCCTAGACTTCTCACATTTGCATTCACACTTGCATTTTGCATGGCTTTTCACATCTTTTTGCACAGATATTCTCGTCTTTCCTTCTCGGCTTTGCGTATGTTTTCTTAGCTTGATTCTGCCTTGGTTTACTCCCCGTTTTCCGGATTTTCCCTGGTTTTCCGTGGTTTTGTTTTGTTTTGGTTTTCCATTGCCCGAGGGCGTACAATAAAAGGCTTGTCAAAGTCGACATGGTCCCGGAATGAGGATTATTTTCCCCTTCTGATTTTCTCGGATTTATCCTAATTTCCACTGATTTGCGAGACACTTTCCGAGAATTTCTCGATTTTCACGATTTTCCTCATCGCCCGAGGGCATACAGTAACAGGCCTGAGGGCCGACATTTAACCCCATCACGGGTTATTTTTTCCCCTTTTGATTTTCACGATTTTGTCAATTCATGTGGATTTCTCTGCAATTTTTGCACATCGTCCTTCACATCCATCCAGTATTGTCTTGGCACTCACATCAGCATTGATTAGAACACAATCTAGGCATAGCAAACACTCATCCAGCCTCTAGCAAGCGAATCAGACTAGAAAGACCGAGTTTCTCGAGCGTACGGGGGTGCCTAACACCTTCCCCGTGCGTAATAGGAATCCTTACCCAT
>JAMKQA010078890.1:0-11291 GCA_024699735.1 Posidonia australis
TATGTCTTGAATTATGTCTTTGTTTCAGGGTTAGTTTGGTCATTTGACCATTTAGGTGCCCTAGTATTTAAGTAGGCTAAGGCACAGATTATGTAACCACTTTGGTCATTCGTGTAACCCTATTTTAGACACCAATTGAATAGAGAGAACTCCTCCCTCTTCTCTCCAGATCTAGGGTTTCATGTGAGGTTCATCTGTGGAGGATTGGATGCTTGCTTTAGGGGATGGTGTTCTGATTTCTCCTTCACCACTTGGCACAACAATCCTAAAACATATAAGGAAGCCATTAATTGTAGAGATGGTCTATATTGGAAAGAAGATATAAATTCTGAAATAGAATCATTATTGATAAATCATACTTGGGTATTAAGTTATTTACCTCAAAGAAGCAAATCAATTGGTTGTAAATGGATCTTTAGAGAAAAAAATTAAGACCAGATGGCTCCATTGAGAAATTTAAAGCTAGATTAGTGACTAAGAGTTTTTTTAGAAAAAAAGAAATAGATTAATTTGACACTTATTCTCTTGTAACTAAACTTTCCACTATTAGAGTATTTTTAGCTTTGGCCTCTATATATATTCTTGAAATTCACTAAATGGATGTAAAAAACTGCATTTTTAAATAGTGATTTAGAAAAAGAAATCTATATGAGTCAACCTGATGGTTTATAGTTAGTAGTTAAGAACATAAAGTGTGTAAATTAATTAAATTTTTATATGGATTGAAACAAGTTCAAAAACAATGGAATGAAAAGTTTGATAAAGTCATCACCAATCCTAAGCTATCAATTTTTGTTTATTATGATTGTACTACTTGTATTGCCTTAGTCAAGAGAACCAATACAAGTGAAAAATTAAATAGATATATAAAGTAGAGACATAAGTCAATTAGACATTGACTGTTTACTTGAGTTATTTCACTTGAACATACGAAATCTAAAAAACACTTGGTAGATCAATTGATTAAAGGTTTATCTGAGAATTTTGTTATAGATTCATTGAGGAGTTGGAATTTAAGCCCATAAAAGTCTCATACAATGAAATACCCATCAGGGAAATTTTATTGCTATATGAGACATAGTACTGAAATTATGGAGTGCGACTCCAGCTGTATCCCTAAGACGACGATACGTGAGCTGTAATAAAATAGGATTGAATCAAAGCTTATGTGGTAGGATAATGTTTTGCAAATTACCCTTGGAGATTCACTTATAATGAGTGTAGTCATGGAGTCACAACTTTGAGGATCGAAGGACTATCTTCTAAAATCACTCATGAAAATTGATACCAGGGCAAAGTCGTAATGTGCTACCTAGAGAATCGGAAGATGTAGTGTGTAGTCGGTTGGAATCCATTGAAAATGACCTAGTTTAAGATGTAATCCACTATGATTGTTTTTGGATGTAAATCTACAAGCACTAAGTGAAAGTTCAAGTCTACCAGACATTTTAAACCAATGCGAAGTATTAAAGTTTTGAGAGTTTGATTTCTTTCCTTTTGTTTGTTTTATATTTAAAAAAAAATTTGAATTAAGGGGGAATATTGGAAAACAACGGTTTTAGTTTTAATTATCAAATTCAAAATATGTTTTGAGACCTTTTAATATATCATGTATTCTATCATCATGTTGTTTTCATTCAAAATATCTTTTAATACCATTTAATATATCATTTATTCTATCATATTGTTGTTTCCTTTTTTAGAAACTATGACATGATTAGTAGGAATAGTGTTAACCCACTATGTATTTTTTCTGTTTTATATATATCATTGTTGAGCTTTGGAAAAAAAAAGGAGAAAACTCTTCTTTGCTTCTTCTTTGTCATTTTCCTTTTTTTTTTGATATATGACATTACAATACGATTCAAAGATCTAAAAAAGTTTACACCTTTAGAGATCTTAGTGTCGTATCTTTGGAGAGGAACTGGAAAATCCTTATACATGTGGGTAGATTTTCTTCTTCAAGTTAAGGGATCCATCCTACTTTGCCAAAAGCTAGGTTTATTTTTGTTTCCTCTCTTTGTTATTAATTATTCATTATTTTTGTTCGTATTATTTTACATTCAATCATATTATTGTTAATATTTGCCTAAAAAATTCCAACATTACATATGTGTTTAAATGATTCATACATGTTACAAAAATTCAAAATAGCTACAAGAATGGAAGCAAACTTGATACATATCACATAATAACCATAGAATAATCACAGAAATTCAGAAATTCATACATATCATAGATATTCAAAAATACTACAGAAATTACACGTGTTTTAAATCATTCCAATTTTCCTTTTACTTTCAACAATATGTCAAAAATGTTTGTTCCTAAAACCTACAAAAAAAGGAATCGAACTCAATTAGTTTATTAAGAATACTAGAACAAAATTATCAAACAAAGCTTAGCTCATTCAATGTAGACACCCCGATTTTGAGGCGGCTTGTAGGCAAACTCTCCAGAAGGATGTTGCTTTGGACACGACAGGCTTGACCACATCCAAGTCCAATCTGACATTTTTTAGCCCGAGATTATCACATAGACCCACCGCAAGTCCATGGTCTAATCAATAATCTAGGCAGCCAAGTGGAGAGCACTATTCTGGAGCACCAATGTGGAGCACCATGATGGAGCACCAATGTGGCGCACCATCATAGCTCACCAATGTGGAGCACCATCTTGGTGCACTATGGTGGCGCACTATCTTGGTGCAAGTTGACGCACAGCCACTTTTCAGAGTGCTGGTTGTTGGCTGTTCATCTTCTATGCTTGTAACCTCCACCTGCGAATATTCTTTTACGAATCTACGTAAGTCTGTTGGTTTCCAGGACTTTTGGCATCCCAAGGCTTTACAACTTCACCTCCTTAAAAAGCCACCCATGAATCACACCTTAGGTTCTCTTAGCATTTCACCATTTCTTAGCAACCAACACCTCAACTTTGTGAGCACTCTTTTGCATCCCTGAGCACTCTCAACTGTGTCCAAAGCACCAAGGGGGAGACCCCTTGAGCCACCCAAGGAAGAGACACCATAGGTAAGTTCCCTTACTCACCTTCACATAGGCTTTGCATGATATTCTGAATAAAACCTACACTACAACTAGGATGATATAATGTTTGTATAATGATGTTTCTTTGCACCTTTTTGTTTAATTTGGTGTTCAAGATGCTCTTTTTTAAAGTTATATTCACTGTTTGTTTATCATGATGATTTCTTGCACTGTGTGATCTTTTTGGGCAATGTATCATAGTCCTATGAAGTTATTGGCCACGGAACATGGGCTGTGATGCACCTTTTTGCATGCTTTATCATGTCCCCATGCTCCCAAAATCAGCCAAGTAGTTGCATGAATCATAAAAACCTCCATAGGTAGCTGCAGTCTTAAGGAACCCATGGATATGCATGAATAAGGAAAGAATGATATGAATGTTTTAAGCTTGGTTGTTTAGCATGATTAAGTTCCTTGACATCTAGGTTACTGATCTGAATAGTCATTCACATATTTAGTTGCATACATCCAGCCTAGGCTCTGAAATCAGATTGCAATTTGAAATAGAGTACCTGGATTGCACCATCCTGGCGCACCAGGCTGAAGTACAATACTGGCGCACCAGGTTGGTGCACTACTCTGGTCACAGGATGCAAACAGTAGATTTGCATCATAGTTTGCATGTTTTCCTGTTGGTTATGGATTCTAATCTTTCTGGTATTTGATCTCTAATATACCATGTTTATTTTTGCACAGTTTCATCATGTAATAACTCTGTTTGCATTAGTTTTGCATCTAGTGAGGTTGGCTTGCCACTAGGGTCTGGTGAACTGGTTGCTTTCCTGGACTCTTGTGTAGAGTTCTTTTGCACCAGTCCATGATCCAGACCCAGGTAGCATAGCTCGAGCTCATTGGCC
Organism: Posidonia australis; assembly: GCA_024699735.1. Classification (NCBI taxonomy): domain Eukaryota; kingdom Viridiplantae; phylum Streptophyta; class Magnoliopsida; order Alismatales; family Posidoniaceae; genus Posidonia; species Posidonia australis. The sequence goes on from JAMKQA010078890.1 coordinate 3,905, forward strand.
TTTATCAGAATAGGAGTTTTGTGGTCTAGTATGAGACTTATTGCCCTTGAGCACAAGACTCATGTCATGGTGTCTTGGTTTCACTCTTTCTTTTATGGCTTTTTGGAAAAGAGATGAATCCATATGTGATCAGGTTTTCTAGAGGTCTAGGGTGCATCTTCAAATGGTCTTAAGCATATTTGCAAGGTTTTATATTGCATAGCATATCAATCTAGTTCACTGTTTGTTCTACTATTTCTGGGTCTCACTTTATTGGCACACATTGTTAGCACACTTTAGTGGAGCACTTAGGTGGCGCACCGAATAGGAGCACAATTCTGGCACACCAAACAGGCGCACCTGCCTGTTTCAGTGCAACAACAGTGGCTTTTGACATGATATTTAGTATGGTTCCTGACTTGCTTTGCTTCTGGTTTTCTTTGGGTGTTCTCTTGGACATATCAGGGTGACTCTAGTCTGATTTCATACTCATTTATGCATGATAGCTTAGGTTTTGCATGTAGTAAAGCAAGGACGTTAGCCATTCGATATTACTGAATCTATTGTTATATCCATGCAATATCTTTGCATCAGTATTCGATCCATGACTTGAGTGAGCTCTCAAAGCATTAGGACACACCCCACAGTCCTCTTACCCATGTTTAGCATAGGGCACCACTTGCATATAGCATTGCATTGCATATCACCCATAGGTGTACAAAAACAGGCTGAAAAACCAATATTTTTGTATGAGTAAACGAATGAAGCTATGAAAGACCGATTTCTCGAGTGCATGGGGGTGCCTAATACCTTCCCTGTGTGTAACAGGGATCCTTACCCAACTTTTTCGTTCACAGTGACCTTTTCCATTGGTTTGTTGCATAATTTTATTATTTTGAAATGGTTTTCCTCGTCTCCGGTTTTTTAAGTAGACTAGGTGGCGACTCCTGGATCTTATCATTGTTTTTTTATCGCTTTTGCCGTGACTTTACTAGTCCTCGTGCATTTGGCCTTTCATGCCACGCACGAGGTGGTCACCGGCATGGTTACATTCGGTACGTGATTATTACTCCAATTGGGGAGTTGTAGGTTCAAATCCTAATGGATGCAGAACTAAACATTGGGATTACAACACCTAAGAATAGCTGATGAGAGTATACACCTTGAGCTTATTTGAATCAAACAGCTTGTAAGAACTTTGCTATAATTTCAAGATCTTCAGCAATTGTTATAAAAATTGAATGAATTAGAGTTTTTAGACAAAAAATAGTATATTTGTAAAATAATGATATTGCATAAAAATGTACTTATCAATTGTTTCAAGTTCTTCAAGTTCATTCATTATCTCTTCAACTTCAATTTTAACAGGAGATGCCTTTAATCAATCTTGAGCACAAATTAAGCATTCCACGATCCTTGGAGTTAACGAACAACAAAATTGATCAAGTACACGACCCTCAATGTTAAATGCAGATTTTGAAGCCACAGATGAAACAAGAATGGCTAATACATCTCCTACAATAAGAGAAAGTACTTGACATTTAGAATTATTCTCTTTCCACTAGTCCAAAATTTTAAAATTAGGACCATCTCCTTTACAACTTTCTTCTAAGTTTTTATACAATTTAGTTTTATCTTTGCACTCTTTCTCCTCCAAATGTTTTTAAAATTTAGATAATAGATAACTAACAGTTTCTATATTTCCAATGTCATTTTTAGGTATCAAATCATGTTTATCATCATAATTTCCAAGTAAGGTTGAGAATGAAACTAATTTTTCATAATATCCAAATACAACCTTCATCATTGTCATTAAATCATCTACCATCTCTTTAACCTTTCCTGGTTCGTGAACTTTAGAATAACAGAACTTGATGTATCTTTGGTAGTGTTTAAAAACACTTTTTTACATTAGCTTATTGCATTAAGCGGTTATTACCTAATAAGCGTTTCCAAATGAACCAACTTATTAAACTTTTCCGAAAAAGTTGGCTGTAGCTTTTTAGTTCTTTTTAAGTTATTGAGTTATCTTTTAGAAAGCTAATTAATGGGTGTTAGCTTTTTGAAAAGTTATGAATATTAGTCATAATTTTTCCAATGATATCTTTAGAAGTTGATTTTAATTACAATATGAACCAAGGTAAGGAAGATGATAGACGATGACGTACGACGGTCAGGCGGTGGTGGCAACGGATGCAGTGGTGGTGGCTAGTGGCTGTGGTGGTGTTTGATGATGGCGACGACAATGGTGGTCGACGATGGCAGTGATGGCTGATAATGGTGATGGTGGTTGGCAATGGCAATGGTGGTGGTGGTGGAGGCTGGCGGTGGCGACGGTGGTGGCTTGTGATGGCAGACAACGGCGGTTATGGTCGACAATAGTAGTGGTCGGTAGCGACGATAGCAGTGGTGGTGGCCAACAACGACGATGGCAATGATGGCCGATGACAGTGGTGGTGACCAATGATAGTGGTGGTGACAACGGTGGTGGTGAATGACAGTGGCGGTAGTGGTGGCCTGCAATTGTGGACGGTGGCGAGTAGGCGATAGTGCTGGTGGTAGCCGACGGCAGTGGTGGTGGTGGTCGGCTGCGACGGTGGTAGCTGGCAACGGTGGTGGTGGCCAACGAGGGTGATGGCAGTGGTGGTGATGGACCGTGGCAACGTAGTGGGGAGTGGACGACGGTTGGCGGCAATGGCGAGGGCAATATAGTTTGATTAATTATGTTGTTGTTTTTTCTTCTCATGATTGGACGATTCAAGAAACCGTTGGGGGTTTTCATGATGGCTCTATCGTTGTTTTTTCTATGGTTGTTGTGAAATGAAATAGTTTGATCAGTTCCTTAATAAAGACATTGTTTTGATCAACTTGTTTTTTTCTTAAGACTGTGGATTTTGATGCCTTTTCATGTTGGGTGATTCAAGAATTTGAGGAGGGATCTTTTTTAACCACCAACAAGTCTCCCCACCACAAGTGCACAATGGCATCGTTTGTAAATTCGATTTCTCCTGCAGCCAAGGTTTGTTTTTAACCTTTTTTATCTCATTAAGTGGTGATGGATATTTTCCAACTTGTGTTCAACTGTTCATGATGTTATTGCTTTATTGTCTTTTCTAGTTGTCAAATTTAGAAGAAATACATGCTCATGATTTTATATCTGACAATACTCTTATACTAGTAGCAATGAAGCCGAAGTATGTGAAACTAGTAAAAAAAACTTTTAAGTCAAAGTCATTTGTTTGGAGTCACTTTACAAAGATCAGGGAGACTAGAGTAGAGAAGCGAACTAAGTGCAACTAATATAATAGTAGCTATTCTTGTGTAACTACCAATGGAACTAGTAGCTTATGGATGTACCTAGAAAGACGCCTAAAATATAAATCCTCAGAATAAAGAAAGGAAAAGATAGAAGTTGCTAGTACAGAATCCTTTAGCATCAGGACAAGGAGGGGAGGCTCGAGAGCAAATTCTTGTATCACGAAGTTTGATCAAGATGCATGTAGACATACTTTAGCTAAGATGGTCATTGTTGATGAACTTCCATTCAAGTTTGTAGAGCATGAAGGATTTTAGAATTTCATGAGTGTAGCACAACTTAAGTTTAAATGCATTTCACGTAACACTATCATGAGAAATGTGTTGAAGATATATGGCATTGAGAAGAAAAATTAAAAGAGTTTTTTGTGAATACAAAACAAAATGTTTGTCGTATTACTGATTGCTAAACATTCATTCAAAATGTTTCTTATTTATGTTTGACTGCCCACATTGTTGATCATAATTGGACTTTACATAAGAAAATTTTGAATTTTTGTGTAATTCCTAATCACAAAGGGAGAGAAATTGGCAAAGTCATTGAACTATGTCTCCTTGATTGGGGTATAGAAAATATTTACACTATCACAATTGATAATGCAACATAGCTTACCTCAAGAAAATAATGAGTAAAAAAAGATTCTTTCTTTCGATGGTCAATTTCTGCATGTGAGATGTTATGTTCATATTCTAAACTTAATTGTAAAAGGAGAAATAGAGGAGGTTAAGGAGTTCATCTCTAGGATTCGTGCTACAATAAAATATACAAGAAGTTCACCTAAAAAAGCACAAAAATTTAAGACATGTGTTGAGCAAGAGAGAGTTTCAACAAAATCAGCATTATGTCTTAATGTTTCAATAATGTGGAATTCTACGTATCTCATGTTAGATATTGCCTTGAAGTACTAGAAAGTATTTAAAAGAATGGAGGAACATAAACCTCAATATATAAGTGATCTTAAATGCAAAATCTCAACTAAGATTGATTGAGAGAATGCACGTGTTTTAACTAAAAATTTGAAGTGTTTTTATGATGCTACTAGAAAACTTTCTTGTTCATTGTATGTTACAATTAATACATATTTTCATGAAATGCATAGAATTGAGAGCACATTGTTTGAATGATACAATAGTTCTGATGTTTGTTTATGTTCAATGGCCTTCAAAATGAAAGAAAATTTTCTCAAGTATTGGGAAAGCAACATCAAGGTAAACAAGCTTTTAATTATAGCAGTGATTTTAGATCTCCGTTTCAAACTAAGGTAGCGTTTGGAAATGTTTTTTCTTACACAAATTATTAAGAAAAGCTGGCTTTTTATTAAGCTATACTTTTTATAGGTTTTATGGAGGTAAAGAAAAGCTTGTTTGGTTTATACGTTCAATAAGCACTTATGAGTTAATGAATGGACTACCATCTCCTCACAAAAAAGGTAGAGGAGAGAGGAAGAAACTTGAATCATGAAACTGTGGATGCGGATTTGAGGTTGATGTGAAGGTTGTCGTTGCTTCACATATTTCGATGACCTTTGTGATTGCCTGTTGTCGATTCGTCTTTGTCAACTGACAAGATGCCTTACGGGAGATGTGGTGGTGTTATGATTGTGTGGGTTCTCGGTTCACTAGGTCAGCGACAGGATGTTGCCTAGCAACTTTCTCATACTTATGTAGTATCCTTCCTTTCAAAACAAACAGAAAACAAAATAAAAGAGAATATCTAGAATATTAGTCTAAGTGCGGTATATGAAATCAAACAGAAACAGTAAATAATAGAAGCAAATGAATCTAATACTAATCGGGGAGTTGTCCCTGCATGCATATGTCATGGGCTATATTATATCATACAATGGATTATGTTATTAAAAAAGGAATACATAGATTGGAAGTATACCCCCTTCACCTTCGTACATTGTGGAATGCATCAAGAAGTGGAGGCCTCACGGAGCTTTGAAATGCGCTTTGGCTATTAGACAGGATGATCTCTAAGATCTAGAATGTCACAGGAAACTTGGGCGAAGTGGGGCTGACGATCAAGGATCTCTCTCCTCTCTTAGAGTTTCAAACTGGCTCCTAGGGTTTTGAAAGTGCCTCTCCAAAGTTTCAAAAGTGTCCTCCCTCCAAACTTTAGACCTAGGGAGTTTATTTAAAGAGTTTCGGAGGTCCAAATCTTGTCAATAATGAGTCAAAGATCCATGGTCAGCATTAAACTTGTTAAAATAGTAGAAAATCCTTTATTAGATCTCATCACCCATTTAACAGGAGATAGGATCATTCTGTTGCCGCTCATACCGGCAACGAGGCTGAAGATCTCGAATTCAGTGCACGCAGTGAATCAACAACCAATTGGCATGAAATTTGCCACGTCAGCAAGTCGTCGGTCAATATGGCACCGAGAAATTAAAAAGGAATAATTTTGAAAATCAAGATCTCAAAATATCCTAATGCAAATCTATTAACAGATAATAATCAAATCAATGATTTAAAATAACATTCGTAATAGAAAGATTTCAAATAAATTCCAAATTCAATTTAAACTTAAAATATTAAATGAATCAAATTTGAAAATTTTAAATCTCCAATAATTACGAAAATATCTATTAAGACCAACGATAAATCAATTTAAACATAGATTGGCAATTATCTAGATAGTTTGGATATTATCTATATTTTTAGCATGATTTTGAATTAAATATAAGCCATAACATTAAAATATGATAACTTATCATAAAAGGCTCATTTTTGGTAAAATAAGGATAAGTAATCTTAATTATCATGTCATCCAAATTTGAATGATTTTATGGAATTATTTAGCATTTGTAATTATTTATATGATAAGCACATATATTTAAATGTGAGAATATTATAGAAATTATAATAATTATGGGAGAAAATCATGATAATATTTATAAATATTTCATATGTTATATTAAAGCCCAGGATGACAAATTATCTGGAGAGAGAAGTGCAGGATATCAATCACCCTCCTTTATGGCGATATGACATCTTGTTGCCCTATAAAGAGGCGACGAGTGATGCCGTCTATCAGATAGGCGTCACTCTGGTTTTTTTATGTTCCTTCCCCTTTCATTTATCTAAGTCTTCAAGGACTAATTAAAATCCAAAAATACTTTAGAAATTCCATAAAATCTTGAAAGTATCTTCCTTAAGATCGAATTTACTCAAACATACCACTAATCTGAGTAAGGCACAAGTATCAACATTGCCACAGTTGATGACTCACACCAAAAGGTGCTCAAGGGGCTCGAACTTGTCACTAGTTTGGGCATGTTAGCTCTACCACAACTAACAACCTTGAATCAAGTAAAATCAAAATGTTTTCAAAAAAGTCATGAAAAATCTGTAAAATATGTTATAAATTCTTAACCATGTGATCTGTGGTGCCTCAACGATTCTTATCCTAAATGGACTTTCGGAAATGTGAAAATGAGATATCTACAGAAACCTAACATGAATCTTTCAACAAACCTCTAAGGAAGAAACAAGGAGACAATAAACACGAGAAGATCACTAAAAGAAAGGAAATCAAACCGATCGATTCCTTTCGGCCTTCGTTGAATCCCCAAGATCTCCCTAAACCCTAGAAATCAACAATGGAGGAATGACGAAAACCACCCACGCAGATGGAGTTTTCCAAAGACTTTCTGGGGTGGTGACTTAGCCTAGAGCGGTGTGGCTGTGTCGTCATGGGGTGTGGGTTGCACTATGGAAGGGGGGAATAGATAGAGATTAGGGTTGGAGTTGAGTTTCTGAGATGAGATTAATGTTTTATATTTTCATAAATAAAAATTTTTATATATAATATGTATTTATGAATATAAATAATTAATACTATATATATACCTTCGAGTTCAGGTTGGGTATGTTGGATCGAAAGGCCTCTCTAGAGGGGGGGTGAATAGAGAATTTTCAATTTTAGAATTACTTTGCCTACTTTTTGTAATTTAATAGTAATTGCAGACAATGGATATTATTAACTCAATTTAATCAAGATTTTCTACTTATGCAACTAGTAAACATACAAGAAGAGGATGAGAGAAATTGATATACACAGAGAATTTATAGTGGTTCGGCAACC
>JAMKQA010078891.1:0-11340 GCA_024699735.1 Posidonia australis
ATTCCATATGAAGTGTGGATGGACAGAACTGCAAATTACTCCAAGTTAAAATTTTTTGGGTGTCCAGCATACTACCATGTGAACAATGGCAAGCTTGAACCGCGTGCCAAGAAAGGTATATTTGTTGGATATGGAATGGGAGTTAAAGGGTATAGAATTTATGACATAGAAACAGGGAAAGTGATTCACAGTCGTGATGTCACTTTTGATGAGGCTTCTTTGATGCAAAATGGAGAGAAGCCAGTCATAGTGGAACAGCCTAGTACTCCCGAGCAGGTGGAGTTTACATTGCCACAGTTTACTGACTCAGATCAGCATGTCATTGATGCAAATTCGTCTTTTGAAGTTGATGGCAATCAGGGAGAGCAGGTTGTGGAAGAAATTCCACCAAGGTGCATTGGTAGGGATCGTCCAAGAAGGGAAGTCCAACCCCCATATAAGTATGGTTACAGCAATATGATAGCATTTGCTTTGTGGGTAGCAAGTGAGGTGGAGGAAACTGTTGATCCGTCCACTTATGATGTTGCTATGGAATGTCCTGATGCTGTACATTGGATGACTGCCATGAATGAGGAGCTTCAATCACTTCACAAGAATCAAACATGGGATTTAGTGAAGCGTCCTCAAAGTAGAAATGTTGTGGGTTGCAAGTGGGTGTTCAAAAGAAAGATTGGAACACAAGGCAACCATGGGATACAATATAAGGCGAGATTGGTAGCTAAAGGCTATTTACAAAAAGAAGGCATAGATTACAATGAAGTATTTGCACCAGTGGTTAGACACACATCTATTAGAATCCTTTTGGCTCTTGTTGCTGCAAAGGATTTGGAGCTTGAACAGCTAGATGTAAAAATAGCTTTCCTACACGGTGATTTGGAAGAAGAAATCTGGATGGAACAGCCAACAGGTTTTGTGGAGAAAGGGAGATCAGACCATGTCTGCAAGCTCAAGAAGTCCTTGTATGGGCTTAAACAGTCTCCTAGACAATGGTATAAGAGGTTTGACACTTTTATTACCAAAGTTGGTTTTGTGCGTAGTTCCTATGACTCGTGTGTATATGTTAGACATCTAAAGGATGGTACACACGTATATTTGCTTCTGTATGTTGATGATATCTTGATTGCAGCAAAAGATATCAATGTTATACAGGGTTTGAAAGATATTTTGAAGTCTGAATTTGCTATGAAGTATTTAGGTTCAGCAGGCAAAATCCTTGGAATGGAGATACAACGTGACAGGAACGTTGGAAGATTATTTCTCCATCAACGCAGCTATGTGCAGAAAATTCTAAGTAAGTTTGGTATGGCTTCTAGCAAAGCCGTTGGGACTTCGTATGACAGGAATTTACGTTTGTCTTCAGCTATGGCACCTTAGACGCAATCTGAACAGGAATACATAAAGCGTGTTCCATACGCACAGGCCGTTGGAAGCTTAATGTATGCAATGGTATATACTCGCCCAGATTTGACTTATCTTCTTAGTGTTGTAAGTAGGTTTATGTCCAATCCGGAGAAGGACCATTGGCAGGCCGTGAAGAGGATCTTCAGATACTTGAAGGGAACGTCTGATGTTGGGCTGATTTATGGCAACAAGCATAGTTGCAACATCGCTGGATATTCAGATTCAGATTTTGCAGGTGATGTTGATCAGAGGAGATCTTTCACAGGTTATGTCTTTACAGTTGCGGATTCAGTTGTCAGTTGGAAGTCTACATTTCAACCTACGGTTTCACTTTCCACTACCGAGACTGAATACATGGCAATGATAGAAGCTGCAAAGGAAGGGATTTGGCTAAAGGGGCTGCTGGGAGACTTTGGTCTGCGTTTTGATAAAGCAGATATATTTTGTGATAGTTTCAGCGCAATTTGTTTGACCAAGGACAACGTGTTTCATGATCGCACGAAACACATTGATGTCAGGTATCACTTCCTTAGAAATGAAGACTGGATAAAGATTTTGAAGATCAACACAAGAGATAATTCAGCCGACATGTTCACGAAAAGGGTGGTTGAGAGTAAGTTCAAGTATTGCTTGGACTTGCTCAACATATATGGATGCTGCTGACCCCTTGTAGGTCATTGTGATGGAGAGTTCAGCTCGAGGTGGAGGTTGTAATTCAAGACAAGGTGGAGTTTGTTGAATATGTGTCTTGAATTTGGTTATAACTTGTACTAAGGATATTTTGGTCTTTTGACCATTTGGGGTGCCCAAGTATTTAAACTTGGCTAGGGCACTTAATTTGGTAGAACACATTTGTATCTCCATTCTGTCATAGTGGAATCTCCTTCCGTTCTCCATCCGTGGACGTATCCATTTGGGGAACCATGTAAATTCTTGTGTTTGTGTGTGATTTCTGATTTCTTCTCCTTCTTCCTTTGAATCATTGCATAACAACTTGTATGTGTGCTTCATTGGGTATCATCCATCAGACATCTTGTCCTCATATATTACGGTAAAATGGGGTTGTAGAACGTAAGCATAGGTACATTCTAGATGTCACACGTACACTTATGGTGTATATGCAGATTCCAAATATCTTTGGGCTGATGCTGTGCTTACAGCCACCTATTTTATCAACAGGATGCCTACTACCCCACTTGGTGGGGAGGTTTCACTTCGTCGTCTGCAACCAGAATCCACCTTATTTAGTCCGACACCGAGGGTGTTTGGGTGTGTGTGGCCTTTGTTTAAGACCTTTCCCTTGGGTTGGACAAGCTGTCTCTACGTGCAATAAAGTGTGTGTTTGTCGGTTATTCGCGAACTTAAAGGGATTATTGGTGTTTTCATCCTCCCACTCGTCGGTATTACGTTTCTACAGATGTTACTTTCTTTGAGTCTGAGCCATATTACAGTGTTCCTCCATCGTCCAGTGTGTCTGTTCCTGTTCCCTCGGTTGTCGAGTTGCAATATGCTGATCCTGAGTCTACACCACCTGTTCCACCACCAGCTTCTTCGTCTTTGCAGGTGTATCGCCAACGGCAGCATCCTTCAGGACCTCCTCACGACGGATCATCCTCCTCTGCAGATGCAAATTCGCCCACCAGTTCCTTAGACATGCCTATAGTCCTTCGGAAAGGTACTCATTCATGTACAGTTCATTCTACTTCTCATTTTGTATCTTATGATGTTTTACACTTTCGCTTCCATAGTTTTGCCTTGTCCCTTCTTTTTCAAACCATTCCCAGGCTTTACGAGGAGGCACTTTCTCTTCCACATTGGAAGGGTGTTATGGATGAGGAGATTGCGTCACTTACTAGTCGTGGCACATGGGAGTTAGTGGCCTGCACTGCTGGAGCTACAGTGGTTACCTGCAAGTGGGTCTATATTATCAAATACAAAGCAGATGACAGCATTGACAGATACAAGGCTAGACTGGTTGCTCGGGGTTTTACTCAGACATATGGCATTGATTACAAGGAGACTTTTTCACAGGCTGTTTGTTTCAATTCTATCTGGATGCTATTGTCTTTTGCATTGAATAATTCCTGGGATATGTGCCAGCTTGATGTCAAGAATGCCTTCCTCTATGTAGATCTGACTGAGACAGTCTTGATGGAGCAGCCTTCGAGGTACGTTGCTCAGGGGGAGGATTATGTGTGTAGATTACGGAAGGTTATCTATGGGTTAAAGCAAAGTCTCAGGACGTGGTTCGAGAAGTTTAGCCAGGTGGTACTTGATGGTGGTTTTTAGTAGTGTGTAGTAGATCACTCAGTGTTTTACAGGCGCACAGGTCGTGGATGTGTCATACTGGTTGTATATGTGGATGACATTCTAGTGACTTGGAGTGATATAGAAGGAATTACAGAGATAAAGGTTCATCTTCACAGACATTTTGTGACCAAAGATATGGGAAAGCCTTGCTATTTTCTGGAGATCAAGTTTGCCTATGGACATGGTAGGATGGTTCTATCACAGAGGAAGTATGTATTGGATCTCTTAAAGGAGACAGGTCTTCTGGGATGCAAACCAGAAAGCACCCTTATCGAACAGTCACCACCTTTTTGGGATAGCAGTTCAGAGCTACTGGAGGATCGTGGTCAATAACGAAGGCTGATTGGCAAACTCATTTACTTGACGGTGACGTGACCTGATATTTCTTATGTAGTCAATCTTTTAAGCCAGTTTATGCATGAGTCTAGGAGGGTACACTGGACAGGTGTTCTTCGGGTCTTATCTTATGTGAAAGGGGCATCAGGAAAGAGTCTGGTATACAGGAAAAATAATCACACCAAAGTTGAGGCCTACTCAGATTCGGATATGTAAGTGATAGAGGTGACAGAAAATCCACGTCTGGTTTTTGTACTTATGTGGAAGGTAATTTGGTTACTTGGCGAAGCAAGAAACAAAATGTGGTGTTTAGGTCTAGTGCAGAGGCGGAGTACAGATCTATGGTTCAAACTGCGTGTGAGATGATGTGGGTGAAGTCACTGTTTGAGCAATTTAAGTGTAATGTTGAGGTCTTTATGTCTATGAGGTGTGATAATCAAGCTGCAATCTTTTTTGCAAACAATCCTACCTTTCATGAAAGGATAAAGTACATCGAGGTTGACTGCCACTTTGTGAGAGATTTAGTTATGAATGGAGTTATATCTACTCTATATATGCACTCTTCAAAACAACTAGCAGATATATTCATCAAAGGTCTTGCAGTGAGTGTATTTGAGTGTTTATGTGACAAGCTGGGCATGGTTGATATGTATACTCCAGCTTGAGGGGGAGTGTTAGAATATGTTAGAATAGTTGGGGATGTATTTTATGGTTAAACAAGTTATTAGATATTTGTATATCCAAAGAGTGTCTAATACTTATATATATGTAATTCTCACTAATCAATAGAGATTATCTTTGTTTTCTCTCATAACAATTATTTTTACAATTTTTTTACAAACATTAGGAGAAGGCTAATAATGGTTAGATTATTAACAAGAAGAAATTGGTAGGTTTATATTTTTTTTCCCTTTGATCGGTTCTTATGAAAGTTTCCTCTTTGATGCCATGAAACAACTATAAGCAATGGTAGACCGTGACTTTAGAAAGCTACATTTAAGAAGTGAAGAAATGATGAGATTCAATATGAAGCATGGGATATTGAAATACAATGAAGAATAGGTAAAAGGGCATCACTTGAAGATGTGTTATTTTTATGTAAAAGAGGCTAGGACATATACATATATCTAGGTTGTTAGATGTGTGTTATTTGAGTTGTGGTTATCTTTTATATGGGTATGTGTTATATGGATATCCATATAAGGAGGAAAGCCTACATGTATGTAATAATTTTGATTATCAATAATGATATTTATTCTCTCTCTAATATCAACATGGTACCCAAAGCATAGGGAGACTTAAACCTAGCTGTCACCCACCTTTCTCTCCTTCCTACCACAGTTGTTATCGACCAACAGCAAAATAATGAGTTTTCTACATAGGAAAAAGAAAAAAGAAGATGGAAGAGGTGGCACGGTTTAAAGTGCCTCTAGAGTGGTAGGAAAAGGCTGTTGGAGGAGGAGAGTCGTTGGAGGAGTATGTAAAATTATTATATGACTTGCCATTGATAAGAAGGGGGATCTTGCTTATTTTGCCTTGGCACCTAGGTGGGTCCTTAATAAGAAGGGGGATCTTCACAATGAAATGTCAACCTGATGTTGATAGGTTCAAGGTTTGCTTTGTTTCCAAAGGGTTTGGTTAGATCTATGGATTAAACTACTTTGAGAAATTATCATCTTTCTCGTCTCAACCCTATTTGGGTCTTGGTGTCTCGCAGTTAATGAGGTCTGACCCTTGCATCAGCTTGACATAAAAAAAATATTCTCAATGGTGACTGGCTGAGAAGGTCTTCATGGAACAATGTCAAAGGTTTGTTGTTTGTGGGAGAAACAAGTATTTTGCTTGAAGATACCAAGTAATATTGAGTTTCATGCTGAGATTTGTTATGTTACCATTTCTAGATTGTGTACAAGTGATTTAAATGACCTTTCGGTCCTTCATGTCACCCACTTTAAAATATGTCCATGTTCAAGGCCAATAGAATGGCACACATGAGGGGCTCACTAGAGATTAGTCCCACTTAGGGTAATTTAGAAAATGATAGTGGGCTTATGTGATCCTCATTTCTCCATTCCTTGCCAAGTAATTTTGAGTTGGATGTCAAGTTTAATAAAACTAATATGTCGTCTGCTGAACATTGCTGTTGGACATTCGACTAATATGCAGTATCTCATAAACTTGATGTTGACTAATATCTAGCATAATAAAGCATCTAGTAGCCTCAGTTGGCCTAGATATTACATTTGACATTGATTATAAGTTGTAAATTTCGTCAAATGTTTGTTATACGATTTCTTATATTTTATGATGCATAATAATGTTAAGCATGTATGAGATTCCTCGTTGCATCTATCTAAATAAGAGTACAGGAAATTATTTTGATGAAACACCCAAAAATCTGTATGAATATGTAAATAGTTTGTCTACCTATTTCTCCTGTTGCTTGGTCTCTTAAGCTTGTTTTATTTTTACCTTTTTATCAACTTTGATTCATCTTCTTTCATGAAATCACTTACTGTGTTTTGAGTGAGGATGGGGGGGCCATGTTGTCATACAATGAAACTTGCTCCTAGAACTAAATTAATGAAAATGCTTACAGCCTGATAGACTATCAGATGCTCAACTGGATGGACGGCACTCCAAAAAACCCAATAAAAACAAGGAAAAAAAGGAAACTTCAAAAGATGTTTGGTTTCCAATGGATTCAAACATGTGCGTTCCTGACACCTTAGATTCCACACAAGGTACAATTTAGACCTCTTCTCTTCTTTATTCTGCTTTCAGAGTCTTTCTTGTCCCTTTCCAGTATTCAAAGTATGGTATGTTCTGATGTTTGTTAGACATGCATTTCTCGAAAATTGTAATTAGAGGGTCAAAGATGCATATAAGGTTGCTTGTTTTTGTCTGGAGGAAGGGAATGTTTACCTGTCAAGGAGAAAGAGCTTATTGCAGTCGTGCCAATGCAAACATCTACTTGTCCTTGTGATATTCCTTCGACAGATATTCCTAAAGTGTTTGTCGATAAAAATGAATTGCCTAATTCCAAATCCATTGATGCTCCTTCTGCTGAGAAGTTTTACTCTGCAGTGCCTGCTCAGAATGAATCTGGAGGATTGGAGGAATTACAGCCTGAACTTGGTGCATCTTCCAGCTCTTCAATTACTTGTTCCCAGACTAATCTTGATCCTTCAGGACAGGACTTGGCAAGGTCCATGATGAGGCTGTTGCTTCCACGTGCTCTTCCATTACTCAAAACATATAAAAGAAAAAGGAGGAAAAATCAGGCTCAAGAAACAAATCATGTTCCCTCTTTTTGTCAAGATGGGTCAAAGACTGAAGATCAAAATGATGACATAGTTGCCAACATTAATAGCATGGTTGCTAGAGGTATCATAAAATAAATTAACTAACACTGGGATAAGTTTTTCTTCAATTGTTACTTTTTGTATGCTCTCAATCCTAATGATTGTGATACTCCTAGAATTTACTTCAGGTGCGAATGTTACTGAGAATTTGCCCTGCAAGAGGTCTGAACAGAACAGTGAGATCCATGGCTTCCAGACAGTATCTGCCACTGTTACATCTAATGAATTTTATGTACACAAGATGTCTGCTGGTCATTGTATGAAAAATGAACCAGTTACTGAACCAAATATGAGCTATGCCAACTCTGTAATCCGAGATAGCTTTGACTTTGAAATTACAAGTTTGTTGTATCCAGATAAAGAAACAAAATCTACTGGTGATAAGTTGGTGGCAGATCTGTGTTCCTCTCAAGCTCCCACAAAAGTTGCAGTTCCCCTTGCAGAAAGTATCATTTGCAGAGATGTCGCTGACAATAATATGGATGCATATAATGATGCTGCAAAGAAAATACGTGTTGCTAAAATCAGTCAGGCTATCTATGAAGATTATATTGTTGAAAGAGCATATATGGCTTATGACGTTATAACCAACACGCAACATTTTAATAGGTCATCGAGTATACCCGAACATGAAGGCTTGCCAACTGATGCTGCATGTGGTGTGTTTAAGAACCTGGTTACTCATGATCCTGCTGTCATGGAATGTTTAACCGATCCACAAGAAGTTCAGATCCTTGAGAAGGCTGTGTCTGGTCAAAATACTGAATCTGTCCTAGAAGCTAATGTTTATTCAAGTAAGGATCCTCTGGTTATGTCGGTTGATGATACTTCTGAAAAGCATCTCTCTGCTACTAAACTCTCCAGGAAAAATGTTATGGATTGTTCATCTTCTAAAGATGCCAAAGCTAACATGTCTAAGGGCTATTTCGAGCTGAAGGGGTGCTACCTACATCCAGCTCCCATTTCTTCGTTATTTTTAATTTCAAAGGAGGGTAAATTACAGATATGTGTATTATCTGGCTGTCTGGATGGCATTGATAGAAACCTCTTCATTTATAAAGTTGATCTTGAAAAACAAAGGGCAGAGTTTCCTTCTTTTCTTGGTTACACCCCTCTTACATTTCCTGTTACTCAAGGTCTCTCTAATAGAAGTGTAAGTTAACAGTGGTAGACATTATTGATTTGCTGGACTATATCAATCTTATGGTAGTTTATCATTATAATGAAACTTAATCGATTACACTTTTTATAGATTCTACTTGAAAGATCTGGTTTGCAATTCAGTCCAGAGGGCCAGTTTCTCATTCTTCATAACAGCATCAGGGTGCCTTTCTGCAGGTCTTATCCAATTGTGCTCACCATGCATTGTAGATACTTGGTTGATTATTAATATTTGATGCTTAAATCAATTTGCTTCCAGGGAGCAGAATGCCAATTGCTTGTGTTCAGTCTGCAGAGCACTATGTTTTGGTCAAAATGGAATCAGAATTCTGCATGTGGAGTTTGGCTATGTTTCAGTTGTAACAACTTTAACAACAGCACAGTGGGTACACTATATACTTGTTTGCAATACACACGTTGTTGCTGCTGAAGAAAGTGGAGAACTGCATGTATGGAAGATGAACAGTGATTGGAGGTGATACCTTCTTTATTGTCTGTCTCCTCAAATAAATATATTTCTGTTGTTTTCTCCACGGAGTTTGCCACTCGATCATCAGTTTTAGCTAAAGTTCATTAATCTTTATAAGTGAAGTACAATTCACCGACTTGCACGTGAAATGACTGTATATGAAGGTTGTTATGAGAGAAAAACTAAAAGGAATCTCTATTGATTAGTGAGG
This sequence comes from Posidonia australis, assembly GCA_024699735.1. Lineage (NCBI taxonomy): Eukaryota > Viridiplantae > Streptophyta > Magnoliopsida > Alismatales > Posidoniaceae > Posidonia > Posidonia australis. The sequence continues at coordinate 9,254 of JAMKQA010078891.1, forward strand.
AATACATATATATAGGTATTAGACACTCATGGATATATTGATATCCAATAACCCGTTTAACTACAAAAATTATCTTCACTTATTCTAACACTTCCCCTCAAGCTGGAGCATACATATCAACTATGCCCAGTTTGTCACATAGAGACTCAAACACACCCACTGCGAGACCTTTGGTGAAGATATCTGCTAGTTGCTCTAAAGAGTGCGTATATGGAGTAGATATAACTCCATTCATAACCAGATCTCTCACAAAGTGGCAGTCAATCTCGATGTGCTTTGTTCTTTCATGAAATGTGGGATTGTTTGCGATAAAGATCACAGCTTGATTATCACACTTCATAGACATAGGTACCTCAACATCACACCCAAGCTTCTTAAGCAGTGACTTCACCCACATTATCTCACACGTAGTCTGAGCCATAGATCTGTACTTCGCCTCTGCATTAGACGTGGACACCACATTTTGTTTCTTGCTCCGTCAGGTGACCAAATTGCCTCCCACATACGTACAAAAATCAGATGTGGATTTTCTATCACTTGCATATCCTGAATCTGAGTAGGTCTCAACTCTGATGTGATTATTTTTCCTGTATACCAGACCCTTTCCTGGCGTCCCTTTCACATAAGATAAGACTCGAAGAGTACCTGTCTAGTGTACCCTCCTAGGCTCATGCATAAACTGGCTCAGAAGACTGACTGTATAAGAAATATCAGGTCGCGTCACCGTCAAGTAAATGAGTTTGCCAATCAGCCTACGGTATTGACCAGGATCCTCCAGTAGCTTTGAGTGCTATCCCAAAAAGATGGTGACTGCTCGATAGGAGTGCTTTCTGGTTTGCATCCCAGAAGGTCTGTGTAACATCAGGGCCTGATTATCCATTTTTGTAATAAACCATGTTTTATTTGTAATATCGTGTTTAATGGTTTATTAATGGATAATCTGTTGTTTCTTGGTTGTGTGTGGTTGTGGGTGGTTTTCTGTACATCAGGTTGTGATTTGGGATCTATTTGGAGTCCGATTTGAGGATGCACAGTCGTCTCGGTTTGCGTGTCCGTTCTTTTCATTTTCTTTCTTCTCCCATTCATGAGCTCACACTCACTCGTCTCTTTCCCCATTACTCTCCACCAGCCTGTGCCACCACCACCCAACGGCCCGTGCCTCCGTGTCACCTCCGACACGATGGGCGGCTGGCGGGACGCGGGAGGAGGTAGGGATAAGAAGGGCGGAGGCGATCGGCTGGTGGTGAGCTGTGACGTGAGGAGAAAGGGGGAGAGGAAGAACTGCGCCTGCGCAACCGTGGTGGGTGGTGGTGACTGTCCGTGTGCTCCGCCGACTGGAGAGCTTCGCCAGGGCGCGTGGAGGTTCACCGGAGGTAGGGAAGGTCACCGGGGTGCCATCACAGGTACGCGACCTCCTGCTCCTCCTTCTGCCCTGTTTTGGGTTAACGGTAGATTTTTAATGCATAAAATTGTGATAAATGCATAGTAAATTGTAGAAAATTGGTATGTGATTGAGAATGTATAGATCAGCATGTTTATGATGCTATCATGTTGATTTGTGGGTTTTTCATGTGGTTTTCTTAGATGAATGAGAAGCATGCTACAATGTTCGTTTTTGAGCTCTATGCCTTGATGATTTTCGTTAGAGCAGCATGCTTAGTGGATTTGTGATTAGTTTGAGGGGTTTTGAAGTAGACTTGAGAGTCTACATTCCATGTTTTTATGAGATTTTATGGATTTTTATTGGGGGTTCCGATCTTTACTCCCACTTGGGGGAGTAAAGGAGGACAGTGCTGTGGAGTTTTCTGCAACAGCAGAAAACGCCATATCGTTTTTGCTCCCAGCAACAGATCAGGGCTTTTGGCCTTGGTCGACCGGTGGATTTCGGTCGACTGTTTTTCTCTATCTGAGAAATCTGACAGAGATTTGGCATACCATTTGGGAAACGGTATGCCGAATCAGGGAAAAACGGCATACCGTTTTGGAAAAGGAATGCCGATTTTTGCCCTGGGTTGTTTAATCTCTTAATGATTTGAATGATGATTTTGGTGTTGAGTGTTTTGCCTCATGTGATGACATGGAGGCAT
>JAMKQA010078892.1:0-12393 GCA_024699735.1 Posidonia australis
TCCTGATTCGGAATACCGAAAAACTTCGGTATGCCGAAAATGATCTAAGCTCCAAAGAGCTTCTATCTTGGCATGTAAGTTCGAATACATATATAATAAACTATTTTGCTTTCATAAAACCTTTTTCATATTTTCTAAAGTGATTATATAACATTTAATCACACATCATTTGTTATCATTAAAATGTATTTATAGATTTTTCAACAATGACCTCGACCGCTCGATCGAAGGTCAACTCCGACCGCCCGGTCAGAAGCCAAAGAAAAGGATTTCGCGCCTGCGAGAATTCAAGGAAAACGATATGACCTTAACCATCTGGTCAAAAGGTCAAATAGCTGGATTTCATGCTTGCGAAAATCCAAGGAGCAGGATACAACCATGACTGCCCGGTCAAAAGGTCAACAACTAGACTTCATGCCTGCAAATATCCAAGGAAAAGGAAAGGAAATGACCTCGACCGCCTGGTCAAAGGTCGACTCCGACCGCCCGATCAGTAGCCAAAGAAATGGACAAGGAAATGACCTCGACCGCCCGGTCAAAGGTCGACTCTAACCACCCGGTCAGAAGCCAAGGAAAATAACAAGGAATTGTCCTCGACCGCTCGATCGAAGGTCGACTCTAACCGCTCGGTCAGAAGCCAAAGAGAAGGACAAGGAAATGACATCGACCACCCGATCGCAGGTCGACTCTGACCGCTCGGTCAGAAGCCAAAGAAAAGGACAAGAAAATGACCTCGACCGCCCAGTCAAAGGTCTACTCTGACCGCCTGGTCAGAAGCCAAAGAAAAGGACAAGGGAATGACCTCGATCGCCCGATCGAAGGTCGACTCAGACCGCCTAGTCAGAAGCCAAAGAAAAGGAATAGGAAATGACCTTGACCACCCGATCAAAGGTCGACTCTGACCGCCCAGTCAAAAAAGAAAAGGATCTCGCGCCCGCGAAAATCCAAGAAAAGCAAAGAAAAAGGCCTTGACTACCCGGTCAAAGGTCAACTTTGACAGCCCAGTCAGAAGCCAAAGAAAAGGATCTCGTGCCCGCGAAAATCTAAGAAAAGCAAAGAAAAAGGCCTTAACTGCTCGGTCAAAGGCCGAAGAAAAGGATCTCGCGCCCGCGAGAATCCAAGGAAAGCAAAGGAAAAGACCTTGACCGCCTGGTCCAAGGTCGGCTTTGACCACTTGGTTAGAAGCCAAGGAAAAGGATTTCGCGCCCACGAGAATCGAAGAAGAAGGGGTAGATGGATCTCATCTGCTTGGAAGGAGAATTCGAAAAACAAAAAGCGATAATCCCTGGATTGTCCCCCAGGAGGGGAATTGACTGCAACTGCGCTGGGAGGGTGGAACTGTAAATGTGCTTGCTGCTGGCTCTGCAGACAGAAGCTGGTGTTCTTGCTAAGATGCATGTGCAATATCCTCTGAAGGAACCTTGCTGGAGTGCCGATCTGAATGGGCTTTGTTTGTGAGTCTCGCAAAAAGTTGGGGCATATCCGCAATTTTCGAAACTAAAGGGTCTTTATTGCGAATTTCCTAATATGACAAACTTCTGATTGCTGTTTTGTTGCTGTGCTATGATATGTGATATTCTGCTGGGTGCTTGCAAGCTTCTGCTCAAATATGACTTGTCGCACCCTTTGTGAGTTATTCTACACACTTCACGGTGTAAAGGGGCTTTTTGCAAGTTGCCCATCTAGTGAATTCTTGAAGACTTGTGTATGTGGTTTTCTTGGCATTCTTGAAGACTACAGAGTACAGAGGACAACAATGCAATTCTTGCAGCCATTCTACACTTTAGACCTTGGTAATTAAGATACTTTCACCGCTTGTATGTGATGGAGCCCACTGGATAATTGTCATAATTGCCAAATCACATCTGCCTGGGCATCTAACCATGGTGACACCAAGGCGTTGTTCTGATGTTCTGCAAATATTGATTGGTGCACTAATTGCTGAGGACTGTGAGCAACTGTGGGTTTGGGGCATGTCCTCTTCATTGTTGAATATTGCCATGGTTGAAGTGAACTGGCACTTCTTATGCGCTGTGGCTAGATTTTGGAAACCCACTTTCCATGCCTTTCTCTTTAGGTAGACTGAGCTTACTCTAGCCTTGAAAGAAGTCTGACGGACCTACGGGCTATTGCTATGCATGCCACCAGCTTGTTTCATGTGCTGTGACAGCTATGCTTCTGTGAATTGACAGGCTTATCCAGAAGTGCTTGAGAAGCCTCATCTGCATGCTCCCAAAAGTAGTACTGTCTCCCATGATCTTCTTGACTTAGAAAGGCAGCTGGCATGCCCCTAGTCAAAGACCTATTTTCAACCAAAGAGCAGTTAACATACCCCTGGCTGAAGATCCCTTTTTGCCAAAATTCCAACTCAAAGGCAGCTGGCATGCCCCTGGTTGGAAAGCGGGCAAACACCTTGTAAAGCAATGCAAAGTGTGAAAGTGGTGAACTCTCCAATGCTAAATACCAAATGATTTATGCAGAACTCATAAGATGAAAGCAAGATTTATGCATGGATGATATGCCCTCAGCATCGAGGGAGCCTTCATTGCCTACTACAAGGGACTAGAATGTCCTTAACTCACTTGGTGCTACCTGGATTCCTAGGTTTATGGTGGCTCTCACTCAACCAATGGATTCTTCGGGATAAAATGGGCTCCATGCCACACTCCTAGGGCCCTACACCTACTTTTTTCAATAATTCATTTTTCTTTTACTCCTTCACTGGCATGCTGACTTACACTATCCCTATTTGGAGGTAATAAACACCTAGGTTGAGGGGTGGCTGCTCTTTCAGTTTGATATAAGAGGGGTGGCTAGTCCCTATAAACATATGGGCTTGGTAGGTGTATGCTTCAACTCCTCTCCAAGTTACACGATAGGGATAACGCCATCTTGCATGTCTCTCTCATTGGAGCCGACTTCTATCTTCTTATTTCTTTTATGCTCCAAAGTCTACGTTTTTTTTTTATTGCTCGCACTCTCACTTTCATCCTAGCATTTTGTCTCCCTCTCGAGGTGTAGGTCCCTTAGGAATTTGTACATTTTGCCTACTTTCCCAAGAATACTGGCTTCACTCACTCCCTAAGTCACACAGGTAGTAACACGTGAGGAGGATCAAAACTCTTCCTAAGCAAGCTGGCTTCCGATTTTCCTTATCAGGCAATGGTTATGCCAATGTTCATATTATGATTACAGTGTAAACGAAAAGAAAATACAATGTATATGATGCAATTTAGGTGATGTCCGGATGCTGTAATTTAAAACACTGGAATGTTAAAGCATGAAACATGGAGATGCATGACCTACAATGGGATGCTTTGCAAGGCTCGGGTGTGGCCGACGATCAATGGTAGTACTTTCAGTTAGGAGATGCTGACAGGCGACGACCATTGGTCTAGCACACTCTCTTTTTGATTGAAAGACCATGATTGAAGTTTGGTCCTGGTGATTCAGGCTGCAGTGGTGAAACAGCTATTTTCCCTTTTTGATGCTGTTGTGCTCTGTTAGGTCCTCCGCGAGCACTTTCTTGGAATAAAAATGCCTAGATCTCCAACTGTGTCATTTGTCAGGCTCTCTGTGTTTGTCTTCTGAGCAAGATCTTGCACTACTGTTGCCTGATGCACTGCCAACTGTTCTAAGTCTGACATCATTGTATAATTCTGTAACTACTTGCAGGTCTGTTCTGACTCTGAATGACCATTCTCAGGAAAAATTCTTCTGAGACCTGTTGGTGACTATGATATTGAGGTTGTGAACAAACTCTGGCTTGGATTCAATACGCCTGCATTGGTAAAGTGAGTTAAATCGTGGGAAATAATCATCCTTGGGGACTTACATGAAGCATGGGGATCTCTTCCGCTGGTTCCAACGCTTGCATCCCAATCTTTCGTACTCTCTCAGTTCTTCGGCCTTGATTGGCTCGACAGTTCCTTAACCGTATCGCCCAAGGGATTCCCTTCTCATATCCCTAGTTGCGACACATCTCCTCGACCATCAGACGGGTTGTTGTGAATGGCCAGTGGCTGACAGACTCAAGAGCGGGAATGAGATTAACTGGCTCAAATCGGTTATCAATCTTTCTTGGTTCTGAGGAATCTTTAGTCGTCCTACCGTTGAGGCAGTCTCAGGAGGATAAATACAACTATCAAGAAAAAAGGGAAAATGAATAAGATTGATAAGACAAATAAAGATTCGATAGAATCAAGAAAGATGGAATTGACTCCCGAGGGGCCTGCTGCTCCCGAGGCTAAATGCTAAGGTAAAGGTTAGCTAACTATGTTGGGTTGTGTTGGTGGTGCTTGTGCGGCTGCTGATGTGGGCGTGGGGCCTGCCATCTGCGTGTTAATCACAATGACCTTTTGGTCAATCAAGTCCTGGATCGCATTCCTTAATGTGAGACAATTGTCCGTCGAATGACCGACGACCAAATGGAAATTGCAGAACGCATTCGTGTTGTACCAGGTAGGAAGCGGACTTGGTGGCAGACGCACCTTAGGCAGCCTCAGGAGGGATGCGACTTTTGGGAATACCATGCTCAACGGTTCCACTAAAGGGGTATAGTGGCGCCTGTCACGGCATTGTCGCCTTGGCTGCGGATGTGCCAATCGCGGGCGCATCACCACATGAGGAGGAGGATAAATTGGAGTGGCAGTGGGAGTGATGTGTGGTGCATGACGTGCTCCATGTGTGGGCGTGGGTGCATAAACTAATTGGTGCTAAGGGGGCGGATGGACATTCACCGATGCAGTAGGGGATCTAATGTAAGAAACTGTATCCTTGGAGGGATCCCGCCTCCTGGGTTGATTGGCATTATGGTTATTGTTGTTATTGTTGTTGTTGGCGCCACTATGTGAGGAAGTGGCTTGCTTGGCAAATGAAGAGAGTGTTGGAAAACTGTTGTCGCACAGTGAACTCTCAACACGGCCACCCACCCGAAGCAATGCAGAAAAAGTGGTAACTGGTTGAATGCTAAGCAGAGCCCCGACCACTAGCTGTGCTCCTCGGATCACGATCTCAATAGACTCCTCATCGGAGGGTCTATCCTTGACCTGCGAAGCCAAAGACCGCCAACGTCCAACATACTCCCCAATTGTTTCTTGGGGCCTCTGCTTAAGAGAGACTAAGTCCTCTCGCTTTGGGACTAAGTCGAGATTAAAGGAATACTATTTGAGGAACACCTGGGTAAGGTCGTCCCAAGTCTTAATGGTGGCCATGTCGAGGGAAGTGAACCACTTCAACTCGGATCCCGTAAGACTCTTCTGGAACAGGCAGATTAACAACCTTTTGTCAGCTTGGAGCTAGGCGAGGTCTCTACAATAGGCTCTAAGGTGGGAAATCAGGCAGCCCTTACCATTATATTTTTCGAATTCCAGGATTTAGAAATTTTGGGGGAGAGTCGCCTTTGGAAAATAACAGAGGTCCCGGAATTGGTAGGACCGGCGGTCCCTGCCTTACACTTGTCGGAGTGTGCACTCCAAATCAGTCACCCTCGCAAGGAGAGCGTCTGGAGCTAACACAGTCGTGGATTGTGCAGCTGAGGCGGGTGGCACGTACACTGTATGGGTCGCCCTTTAAGGCTCCTCAGGATCCACTATTCCGCCGTCTAGTGCTACGGCAGGACAGCCAGTGTACCGATGCATGGCTGCTGTGTGCCGTGGGATAAAGGATGAGACTTGTGTCTGATACATGGGTGAGGATAAGGTAGGGGGTGGTGCTACAAGTAGTGTAGAATGCGGGAGCAAGAGCTGTTGGACCGGAATGGCCTCGGGTACAATGCTCACGGCGTGTGCTCCCGTCAGCCTGGAAGGCTGGCCACCAGATAATGGAGATGCATGCTGTGGTGGGTGCTGTGACGGTGTTACAAAAGGCAATGTCGACACCCCCATCGCTGGAGAGACGAGGGATGGCGACGGCTGTGGAGGTGGTGCAGTGGGTGCAAACTGTGGTCCTAGGGCCGGTTGCAAAGGCAACTCGGGATTCGGAAAAGACAAAGCTGAGAAGGCCTGGAGTGCGAGTGCCAATCCCTGCAACTGCTGGGCGAGGGCCAACATTTGTTGCAGTTGCGCGGTCATAGGATCGTCGTCGGTGGTTCCAACGGATAGAGGCAAAGTAGGAGAAGAAATAGGAGGCTGAGATCCAAGTTGTCCAAATTCGGGGAGGCTACTATAGAGACAGCTGCAGTCGAAGGAGGGCTGGAAAACACATAGCCTTGGGGAGGAATAGCAAAAGAACCCTGGGGAAGGGTCACAGGGACATACTCAACTATTGAGGCCCCAACAGCAGCGGAAGACCAAGCTGGTGGTCCGGAAGGTGGGGTAGCCACAGGGACACAGAACTGGGGTGGCGGAGGTCCTCCAAAAACTAAGGCGAAAGTGGAGGCAGCAGTGTCAACTGGGACAGAAACAAAGGAAGGGTACACCGAAACGGGGACCTCCTCCTGAACAGTAGAGGAAAGGGGTTCGCTGGTATGTTGGGCCATAGCGGAGTGCGAGCGAGTACGAATCGAACTGCAGCTGGGAATGAGAGGACGAATCCTAGGATGAGCTATCGTCGGCAGTGACGGATAACTCGGGAGATGTGGTCGAAAATCGGGGTCGCAACCTGAGTTAGCTAAAGGAAAGGTCTCGAGCTCAGGCTAAGGAAACTCACACACTGACAAGAATTCTTTGCACATAAACAAACAAGTTAGAAAAGATGCAATGTTTATGGTGGTATGAGATGCAAAATGCATGAAAGCCTCTAGTATGCGCTCCCTCGATACCTAGGGGTGTCCTACCAAGCCGTCTACTCTGGGTTCACATAGGGGTGAATGGGTCTCCGACTCAAGGTTAGAAAGATTAAGGTCCCCATTTTAAATCCCAGCCAAAGCTTAGGCAGTGAACGGGTGGAGCGTTTGAGGCCTCGTCCTCTGCCAAAGCAGTAGACTGTACCCTCTACTAATACCGACACGACCCCGGACAAGGGGGCAAACCCGATATTTCATCTCACGCCAAAGTCATAGGATGAGACACCGAGAAATGTCCTTCGCAAACTGTATAGGTAGACTCCAAAGATGATAAGATGCATGCCCTATATGATGAATGCAAAGTATGCTTTAAGTTTTTTTACTTGCCAAATTATTAAACTATGGGGGAAAATTTGCAATTTGTCACTAGTTTGTGCTTTATTTATTGATTTTGGTTTTTATATTTTCATTAACCAAATGGAGAGAGCAAACATGTCTCTAATCTCCTAAACATGGCATATACAAGAAGGGAAATAAACATACAAATCAGCCATGAATTAACAAATAGAAGCATTAGCATGTGCAGGTTATGTGCAATAGTGATGACATAGCAAATGTGTAAAAAGGAAACACCCATTATACAAAAGGCATGTATGTAAGAAAGACGCCACTTATGAAGGGACAACCAAAGCAAATAACGGAAATAAGCAAGCAAGGAGAAAAGCCAAAGTAAATGAGAAACCCAAAACAAAAGTCGGGATCTGGTTATCCTTAGTGGAGTCGCCAGTTCATGTAACCTTGCCGACGACAGCCTCGAGCTTGGCACGAAAAGCGAAATGCACGAGGATCGGCAAAGTTACGGCAAAAAGCTTAAAAATAATGATAAAAAGCAGGAGTCTCTACCTAGTCTATTAAAAACGGAAGACGAGGAAAACTACTTAAAAACATTCAAATCATGCAATGAAGCCAATGGAAAAGAAGGTCATAAACCAAAAAATTGGGTAAAGATGCCTGTTATGTACGAGGAAGGTATTAGGCGCCCTCGTGCGCCCGAGAATCGGTCTTTCTATAGGTTTCTCCTTTACTTATATGAAATGTCGGCTTTTCAGCCTTTTCTATACGACCAAGGGCGATATGCAATGCCATGCTAAGTGAGTGGTGTCTTATGCTAAATAGAAGTGCATGGGATGTGGAGTGTGTCTTAATGCTCAGAAGGATCACTCGTATCGCGGGTCAAGCATTGATGCAAGGATATTGCATAAATACGATCAAAGATCTAAGAACTTCGAGTGATTTTCATCCTTGCTCTACTATATGCAAAAACATGATTTACCATGCATGGAAAGGGCTAAAAATAGAAAAAGGTCTTCCTGGTACATTGGGGAAGACAAACAGAGAAAACCAATAGCAAATCAAAACGAGAAAACATGCTAAAAACTATGCGAAAAGCTATTGTGTGCCATTGGAAACAGGCTGGTGCACTTGTGTGGTGCGCCAGACTAGTGCGCCAATCTGGTGCGCCACCTATGTGCTCTACAGGTGCCAGGGAAGTGTGCCAAGGAAAGTCAAAATGTCATGCAGTGCAATATCATGGAACATAATGGAAACCAGAATGCCATGCAATGTAAAATCCTTGTAATCTTGTAAACTCATCAAGAAATGCATCATAAACATCTATTAAAATCTAAATATGAAAACACAACATGGGTCTTGTGCTCAAGGGTTGTATGCCTCACACAAGACCACACCCTCCTTATGCAAGGTAAAAACAACAAGATTCAGCCATACTATCTATACCTAGATCATTGGTTGATGCATAAGAGCCTCCATATAGGAGTCCATGGAGCAATCAGCCTACTGATTTCAACGACAAGCTGAATATGCAAGGCGCAAAAGGTCTTAAAAATAGTGTCATCCTAGGTTGAAATCGTACATGCAAAGACATATAATATCAGAGAATCAACACCAGGAAAATCAGAGTCAAAAACATCTAGGAAACCATGCAGATTATGATGCAAACAGGGTGATTTACTCTCTGAGCAGACTGATGCGCCAGAATGGTGCTCTGGTAAGGTGTGCCACTCTGGTGTGCCACTTTGGTGTGCCAGAGTGGTTCCCCCCAAAAACCCTGAATCAGACTACAGTCAGATTCAAAATCTGGTCTAGATTTTAGAGATCAATGATTTTTTTTCTTAACCTAGATCAGTTATACAAATGATAACAGACTGAAATATGATGAGACACAAACAAATGAAAGTCTTTTATAACTAGTTTCAAATCATGCCAAATCATGGGTTGATGACTACATACATGCTTAGGATTGTAAAGAATATGTATGAGTTAATAAGGTCAATAATCTTAAGCAAATGGTAAACACATAGAAGGCATATTGGCTACTAATTTCCTAACATATGAGTGCATGAATCATGATTCGCTATTTGAAAGAAATAGAGATGAAAGGCAAATTTGCAGCATAAAATCAGATTATCTATGAAGTTCATGACATGCTTTATTCAGTGCAAGAACTAGGATTAAAAGTAAAAGAAGTGAGATGAACTTACCTTGCCCAAGGTATTCTTTCCTAGAAAACTCAAGATAATACTTCATTGTTGCTTTGGAGGGGCTGGAGATACTCTAGAAGGCTAGGATAATCTCAAGAAAACGAGAGAGACTTGTTGGAGTAAGTAGATAGCTTGATCAGGATTAACCAAGAGAGAAGAAAGGTTGCAAAAGGAGGTCCTTTTATAAAGTTTTTTAAGGGTAACTCCCAAGGGATGCAGACAGCATCGCAAACAAAGAACCTAGCGTAGATTCCCATGGAATATCCACTGGCGAGGGTTACAAGCATGGGAGGTGGAAAGCCAGCAGCCTGAAAAGTGCCTGTGCGCTAGCTTGGTGCGCGAGGATGGTGCGGTGCACCACCTTGGTGCTCCAGTTTGGTACGCAACTTTTGTTCTTCTGCGTGGTGCTTCAGCTAGGTGCTCAATATTAGTACTCTAACTTGATGCTCTCCTTTAGCTACCTGAATTACTGATTGGGCTGCGGGCCTGCTATAGGTTTGTGGTTGGTTTAGCTGTTGGGATTGAGTTTGCCACATCCAAAGCAACATCTGGAAAGTTTACCTATGAGCCACCTCAAAATCGAGGTGTCTACATCACTATTATTATGCCTTTGTAATTGTCGAACTTCATCCCTCTCACCTTCCAAATGCCGGTAAGAAGTGTAATGTTCATGATCTGAAATTTTGATTCTGAATTCAAAACGACTATGTGGCCTCCATCTGGCAAGCTCTCTCTCACTGATGATGATGAGAAATCCGACGACACACAAGGAGCGGAAAGGACGAACTTCAAATCAGATCGGTATCGAGGTTTGATCAAGGAGTGAACGTCTTTGCGTCCACCACTGTCCTCATACCGAAGATATTATTGTTAGAGCCCATCATGTGCCCAAGCAGTAGCGTTATCTCATCCTCCAATTCCTTTTGCTGCACTATTAGAAGAACACATGGATAAGGTAAACCAAGGAAAGAACAAAAAGAATAAGATAGGAGAAACCATGGAGAACGAAAAAGAGAAGATAACAAGGAAGCAGAGAAGTCGTAGATGTAGAGAGAAGGCGGAGGCATGAACAAGCAATTGTCGATCAAAGAAGAGCACTGTGAGAGACACCCTGAAAGGAAGTAGACCTAGAAGAGCATCCAGAGATACTCTAGAGAACTACGAAGAGAGAGAACGACAAATAATATTTTCGTTTGAGGTAGGAGACAGTCACAACCAGCAGTTGTTGCATCCTTGTCGTAGATGAAATACCTGTAGACTGGAATCCGTTAGATGAAGCCATAGATGTGCCCCCAGTTGAAGTAGAGCTTATAAAATTGCATAAACAACTCGATCAAATGTAGATTTATATCTACAAACAGAAAGTGAAAGTAAATCGAAGAAATCGAGCAGTTGAATCAAAAGAGTTTCTCAATTGCCATATGTATTGATCATTACCTCATTTATTTTCCACAAGTACAGTACATGACATCTGTACCACTTATTACACGATTCCAAACTGAGACATACATATAGTAAATATTCACCCATTTCATAAGCAATGGAAGGCCAATAATTTTAAGAAATATCGGCATAGAAATCGTAAATCACAGAGCGAACTGCGATTGGAATTCTAACCGAGTGTTTATTGTTATTCCATGTTAGGCTTCCAAAGTGATAGTCTCCCTGCACCTTCCTCTTGGTTGAGAATGTGACTTCATGTGCAAGCACTCTGGTACTAGCATTAAACACCAGTGTTTTGGGGTTGACGTCCATTTCAATGCCAAGAGGAGGTCGGATCCGCAGCTCGTATGACGAATTCACCTCTCCAACATTGGTGACCATACGTCGAACGGTCACCGACGCTTTAAGATCTGGTATGGCAATAGAGGGAAGGTTCAAATTGTAAGCAGGTGTTGTGGTGTTGCAAACAGCGATATCCAACAACAAGCAATGGATAGAGTGATTGTAGTCTCTGGGATCAATGTCGTAGACTAGGCCAGGGTCCATAGCCTTGATGGGATCAACATGGCCTGCTCCAAAGTCGAAAGGATCGGCAATCTTTTTGGGAGTGCCCTCTGCAACTATCGGCCAGTCGTACGCATCAGTTACAGATGCTTCAAACATATGCAAAAGAAGAAGTCAGACGGTATCAAATTAATAGACATGAAGTTTTTCTTGTGAAAATTAAAATATTTAATTGGTTCTAGAGTTAAGAAAGATTATGAGTTAAAAGTCGTACCCGTAGTCATTAGAGCCGATTTGATGGCGGCTGGGGACCAGCGTGGGTGCAGTGATTTGAGGAGTGCAGCTACTCCAGCGATATGAGGAGCTGAAAATGATGTGCCTGATTCTATATCAAATGAGTCTCTACTTGCCGCCAATATGGATACCCCTGGTGCTGTAATGTCCGGCTGTTGTCAAGAAACAATGATGGTCATACTTAGTTTGATTTATCTACTTTAAGTCTATACATCCTAACTTCTTAACTTCTACATCAGAATTATGATGATTATTCGTTAAGCTATCAATTTAACGGTCGGATAAATTCTACCAGTGAAATGCACAATTTGTTGATTCATTGGTTCATATGTAGCAGACACAGTTCACGGGCACTATGATAAAATCCACGTAACATTGCATTAGAAATTCAAAAATGAAACATGGAATGAACTATGAAGTGCTACATATATTTTTTTTTAACAGAAACTATAAATTAGTTATATCCGTGGCTTATTTTGAGAACCTCAACTTGTGAAATATGAATGAATGAGGTAGTACACCTTGAGCACAGCAGGAAAAATAGGATTCGGTCCTCTGGATGAGAATGTTGCCACCTTGGGTGATAACACCTCTCTCCCAACTACTGTGTTTGTTGGCTTTATCTTCACTACTGGAGAGCTGCAGTAACAGAAACGAAAATGTAAGTTTGTCCCCGTAACTCGAACGAACAGATCGAATTTGCATCAGAAATTATGTTACCTTACAGTCAGGTGGTAATCTAAAATCTGGTATCCCGCTTCAAGATCAATCAACACAACTGGAAATTGTTCTGTACCATGGTAAAGTATGTTGGTGGTGTACTGTGCAAAAATCAGCCCCTTGCCACCTCCCTTGATGACATTAGAC